>APFE030574868.1:89293-126743 GCA_000404065.3 Pinus taeda
GCCACTCAACCCTCAGGTAACTCTCGAACCCTTTGAGAAATGGGCATTAGATTTTGTAGGTCCTATTAACCCTCCATCCAATCAAATAATTTACATTCTAGTATGTACAGACTATATGACTAAATGGGTAGAAGCCAAAGCACTTATCAAAGCTAATGAGGAAGCAGTATTAACTTTCTTATTTGAAGAAATTTTCGTTAGATTTGGTCTACCCAGGGAATTAGTCACTGATGGAGGGCCTCCTTTTAATTCCCACGGTTTTAAAGATATGCTTCAAAAATACCATATCAAACATAAGATGACCACACCTTACCACCCTCAAGCAAATGGACAGGTGGAAAGCACAAACAAGGTCATAGAGGCTATCTTAACAAAAACAATAAAGGAGAACAGAAAGGATTGGTTTCAGCGATTGCCCGAGGCTCTTTGGGCCTACAGAACCACCTGGAGAAATACAACAGGATTTTCACCCTATGAATTGGTCTTTGGAAAGAATGCTATTTTTCCTGTAGAATTTGAAATTAAGACTCTAAGAACTGCCTTAGCTGTTAACCTAGATTTAAATGATGCACAGACAGCCAGGTTGCAGCAGCTGCAGGAATTGGATGAAAAAAGACTAGATGTCGTCCACCAAACAACTATGATACAACAACAAAGAAGCAGATGGCATGATAGAACCATTAAGAAAAAGCAGTTCCAAAAAGGTGGCTGGGCTCTTCTTTATGACTCAAGCTTTGAGAACTTCCAAGGGAAGTTGAGAACAAGATGGCTGGGACCGTATGAAGTGGACACTGTTTTCCCAAATGGAACAGTTAGACTAGTAACAATTGATGGAAGCAGAACACCACTGTTGGTGAATGGTTACCGACTTCGGTTATATCAGCAGCCGGTTTCCAAAGAGGACTTCAAAGCTACTTGTATGGCAATAAAGCAATATTCTTTCCCAGAGGAACTTGCCGTCCCTCAGAACACTTGAATTTCTATTTATTTATGTAGCTATTAAAATTAGATATTTTTTTACTAACTAATAATTTCTGCCAAAGATTACAATATTATATTTTCAGATTTTGCAGATAGAACGTGGAAAGTGGCTGAGAACAAGGATGAAGAAGGAATTACCTCTGTTGCTGCAACACCATCCCCGTTGCTGCAACACCATCCCCGTTGCTGCAACACCATTTCCCGTTGACACAACACCACCCCCGTTGCTGCAACACCATTCCCTGTTGCTGCAACACCATCCCCGTTGCTGCAACACCATTCCCTGTTGCTGCAACACCATTCCCTGTTGCTGCAACACCACCCCCATTGCTGCAACACCATTTCCTATTGCCCCAACACTACTTCCAATCCTCCGACATAATTCTTTGTGGCTGCAACACCAATCTTGGTACCACGACAGTGTGTACTGACCCAAAATATCCTTTCCGCACGAAAGAAATCACTTTTCGTAATGATTACAGAACCTCATCGTCACTTCCCCGTCATTATCATATTCCCGTGCTTTTAATATCCGCGATAATGATTATCATCTGACAGTAAACGAGAAAAGACGTTATGACGCAGCGATCCAGAAAGGTAAAGGATAAAGGTACGCACGTTATGAATAAGCATTAAATATTAGATAAGCGGAAAAAGGTGATAGGCACACCAAATGATTATATTCCCCAATCATATCGTTCACACGTAGGAAAAAGGGAGGGGGGGGTTTACCAAAGCGATTTCATAATAATTAGCCACGCTAACCACCGCCACCCTTAAATTCTCCCGGTTGTATGTAAAAATGATAGCAATTGTGATGTATACTCTGAGTTAGAATCGGTAGCTTGGCCCCGAGTTCTGAGGACTTACTGAAGCAATAGCCATGGGGGGAGGCCTCATCACGCATGAACCAGCCACGACAGCAGTTCTGGAGCTCTTTCCAGAAATATACCAAATCTTCATGCAAGCTGGATGGATAGAATATTTCAGAAGACTTCCAGAGTTCGACGAACAACAGGTCCTGGAATTCACATGCAATTTGACAGAGGGATACTCTGTCGTCCAAGGAATTCAGGTTCCGGTTACAGAAGAATTCATAGCAGAAGTTACAGGACTTCCAACCATTGGAACGAGATGGTTTAGCAGAAAAAAAGTGATCCTGAACGCGCAACAAGATTTTCTCCGTCCGGGCGAAGAGGTAGAAACCAAGGGGAGAGGTGTAGCATTACGGTCGCTGCCGCAACCATGGCCAAGAATCGCCGAGTTCGTCAAGCAGTATCTAACCTGCGAAGGTCGCTACCAGGTAATCTACCAACATGACTTCGTCCTGCTAAATCACTTAAGAAATGGTCAATTAGTGAATATGCCATATTATTTGTTGGGATGTCTTAAAAATATGGCACGATATGCTATGAAAGCGAAGAATCCAGCCCTTTCCCTGAAACACCATCGCTTAGTTCAATTGCTGATTAACAGGGCTCTCCCTTTAAATATCCCGCCAGCTCCCATTAATCCCCATCCAAGGGAAGAAAGTCCACAGCCTGTGCAGGGTAGTCCCCATCAAGAGGAAACCTCTCGTCAAGCTGAGAATACACCTCAGCAAGACCAGGAGTCTCCTCAACAAATGGACGGCACCCCTAAGAAAACCCCTTTGGAAGAACCCCAGTAGACAGAGCATAGCCCCGAACAGCCCCAGCAAATACCTCTGCATGTCACAGAAAAAGAACAAGAAACAGTGGAATTAACTGTGTCTCCCCAGAGAACCAATTCCCCTACCCCCATACTCAGTATCTCCACTGATAACTCTGAAGATAATATCCCAATTATGCAGCTCAAACGAAAAAGGCAGTAGCCAAAGGAAACCTTAGTAAAAAGAAAAAGAACGAAGGTTTCAGCCAAGGTACCCACCACCCCGACTACCACTTCAGTTACAAGAATCAGCAGAAAAAGAAAAATACCTCAGTTCTCTGCCTTTTTACCAAAACGAAAAATGGCAGTAGACGAATCCCCTGAGCCCTCCAGCCCACCATCCATTCTTTTAAAACCCCGTACCCCGGCCACTTCCCGAAACCCTTCTCCCTCACCCATAGAGGCTGAGATACAGAGCATTCATAGTTTCGTGGACTCATATCTTAAGGTAGCTGCAACACAAGAACCAGCTACCGACACCCACAATGATAGTGAGCAAGTGGCTGTAACACAAGAACCAGCCGCTACCCCAGGTGATACACAAGAACCACCTGTGGGAAACATTGACCAAGTTAATGTAGCAGAACCTCGGCCTCCACTCGGATCTCCTATCCCACAGGATCAGACTACAATACCAGCCCTGCAAGAAGAAATTGAGTTTTTGAAAGCTCAGATTCAGGATTACCAGAAAGAAATAATAAGAATCAAGGAAGCTTATGAAGCAGAATTCAGTTTGCACGTGTTGGCAAGAGCAGCCTCGGCAGCAGATAAAATCGAAGATACTGAATATATCTGTACAAGTTGTGGCGAGATATATTCTCAGGCAGGGTATAGATTAGTGAAGGAGCCAATGGAGGAAGCCCCCGAGGCTGAAAATGAAACAAAGGAGGTTGATGATGATGAGAAACCTGTTGCTACACAAGAACCAACAGGTTCCGAAAGCCCCAGGAATGTGCAGATGGACGAACCTGTTTCAGAAGAATTACAGAATAAGAACCCTGTTGTCACACAAGAACCAACAGGAATTTCACAGCAAATGCAGGTGGAAGACCCAGCTTCAGAAAAGGTACAAAATGAGAACTCTGTTGTTACACAAGAACCAACAGAGGAAATGCAGAAGAAAAATCCTGTTGTGACACAAGAACCAACAGGACCCTTAGAAGAATCGCAGTCGGTCAGACCCGTTGACACACAAGAACCAACAGGTCGTCTGGAAAACATGCAAGATCAAGGACAAGAACTTATTGCTACACAAGAACCAGTAAGTTCCGATGCTACCCAGACTATCATGGAAGAAGATGTAGAATCACCCCGGCTTACCCAGATAACTACAGAACAAACAGCCCCAGAGGAAAATAAGAAAGAAGCTTTCTTGGAAAGTGATGTTGGATCATCCCAGCTCACGGAACAGACAATGTCAGTTGATGCCTACATGCAAACAGAACCCCCTACTGTTAAAGATGCAGGGGTAGAAACAGAGAGTTTTCTGGAACTCAAACGCACATGGTGGAGAGAATATCATCAATCTCAAGGGAAAGCGTTTGAACAATAGAAAGAAACCTGGCTTAATCATGCCTATAAAAACTGGAACGCACTAGAACAGTGCAGGGCACAGCATAAAGAAATCAAGGAGCTAAAACACAGGATGTCCCTGATGTTTGAGCTGTGCCAAAGGATGCTTGCAGCAAGGAAGCCCTCCTTCAACTATGCCACATTCTTGAGGGAAAGGCTTGCGTTTATTCAGTTGAAGGCTATCAAGGAAGGGAGACCCTATCAAGTGGTCACAGCTGATCAGTTCATGGCAACTTTTGCAAGCGCACCCAAAAATGACCAGAACCTGCTGTGCGAATTATATCTCCACAATGAGGCGGTATCCGAAGAAAGAAACATCAACATGATACCTGTAGTAGGTGATACACAATTAAGAGCCTTCATCTCTTTTCTGGCAAACCAGCTCACCTGGCAAAATGCCTTCGTCTCAGGCTTCCAGAATGAACAAAATTGCCTTTTATGGATTCGAGCTGAACCTCAGAACCCTGTCGCCTTCATTTCACAGCATTTAAAAATGATAGCCAATACTGAAATGAAAGATCATGTTATGAAACTACGAACAGAGGTCCTAACAGATTGTCAGCAGTACATAAAAACTAAAGCATCATTGGCTGTGGAGGCAAATAAACTATTTTGGGATAACTGCCCTGCAGAAAGGAAAGAGTGTCATCCATACAACCCATTAAATCTGCAGGTGGCATTATCAAGGGTTCCTCGGTATGTTGGAAGCATGAAAATCTGTGCAGAAAAATGGATAGGCTACAGGTTTAAGTTCCCACTTTTATGGTCACCAGGTGAGCAGTACAAGGGCAAGTTTGAACTTTCTAATACAGAAGAGACAGCAATGTGGAAATAGTTGAGAACTGTTTATGGTTTCAGAGAACGGTTCGATGATCCCTCCTTCAGCGATTGCCTCAGTAATCTTCATTGCTCGGCCCAATTCTCTGACTCCGACTCAGATTAGGCATTGCATGGGGACATGCAATCTCTTCAGTTGGGGGGGATGTTGGGACTCGCAATTGATCAGTTTTTGACCCTATCTTTTGCCGTATATTTATCCTTTTTGTAGTAATAAGCAAAAGCCTTTATTTCATAAGGATATATTAACCCCAAGGTATGGAGTGACCTTCCGCAAATCTATATTTAATTGTTTACTTCATATTCGTAAGTATCTTTTCACTTATCTATGGAAATGCTGACTAGAATCGTTAAACAACTGTCATAAGCTTGCAGGAGTATAGTGAGCAGTTGCTGCAACACGAAAAACAGCAACTACGCAGTTGCTGCAACACGAGTAACAGCAACTGCGTAGCTGCCAAAATATCAGCAACAGTAATTATCCAAAGCAGCTATTTTGTAGCCACGAACAACAGATGGCAGCTATCCAAAAGATGATGACGTGGCATAATCAAGCAGAAGAATAGAGAAGGAGCATACAGTCAGCATGAACAACATGGGGAAACAGTGAAGGAAATAGCAATCCCGAGAAAACAATCAGTTATTCACCGTGTACAGCTGAAGCTCCAGAAAAAGATGTATTATCATATGGTTGTAACAGCATTCTAATTTGCTTATTTTTAAACACACAGTATTAACTGAAAAGCTGTAATATTCTATTGTAAGTAGATGTCTCCTCTATAAAGAGGAGACATCTACATGAAACGGGGGATAGTCAGTCAGTCTGTAATCAAGGTTTTGAAGAACATCAGCAAGTCTGAGTTCGATTGTACTTAATTTTTGGCAGATAAATATAAACTGGTTCTAAGCACTTAAATCCGTTTTCTTCTTTCCGGGGAATCTTGTGAGAAGGACTGGGCCCACCTTCCTCACAAGATTCACCCATTTGTTTTCCTGTTGATTTTGTAGATGTATGGTAAGTTCTTCTTGGCACTCTGTGTGGATTTAACAGTATTACCTCTGGTATTCTTTGCTTTACAAGTACTCTATTTCATTGCTTTTTGAGTTTGTTTCTCACCGGTGAATGAGAGTGCTGTGTGCGTTAGCACTTCTGATAACAGAGGCAGGTGCTGGACGTCCCCATCAGGAGGATAGGGTCCTGGTCCTCTGACAGAAGAACATCCATCATTTCGTTTCTCAGATTTGTAATTCTAATTAGTTGTTTTCATTTAAGGTACTGTAATGATATAACATAAGAAGTACGTATGCTACAGCTTTTGATGCTTTTTGGGTTTTAAGTACATACAGTACGCATTTCCTTTGAAATAAAAGGACTTTCCCTGGTCGATAATTAATGTGGCACTTGAATGTTAATTCACAACAATTCAACTAGCCAACAGTGAGACTATTCCAAAATACTTGACCAAGTTCACTCAATGTCGTGATGAACTTGGAAGCATTGGAAACATGGTTTTCAAGGTTGATATGGTGAGTCTTGCTCTTCTAGGACTCCCAAAGAGTTGCAATAGTTATTAGGACCATGTCAATGGTTGGGAGAAGCTTTCAGATTGGGAACGACCGTGGTCGGATTTGATGTAGGAAGAGATCAGGAGGAACACCAGAGATGGCTCTTCATCGAAGACTGATGATGAAGATAACTATGCCTTAGCAATTAAGATGAATAAGGGGAAAGGGAAAGCTTTCCATTCCAAATCAGATTCTTATCATAGAGGTAAGAAGAAATACATGACACAAGTTAAGTGCTTTCATTGTCATGAGCTGGGCCATTTTTCTACAAATTGTCCACTCGAGAAGTCCAAGAAAAAGTCCTCAGGAGGAGCGGCGGGTGAGGCTTTAGCCTCTCAATACGAATTGGAATTTTCCCTCATTCCATGCATGGTGTCATCAATGATGGTAAGTGTATGGTACTTAGATAGTGGAGCTTCATTCCACATGAATGAGGAAAAAGAGTTATTCAGTGACTTGGAGGAGAAAGATCTCCATATGCATATTAAGATGGGTGACGAAAGGAGGTATAGTATTACTAGATTGGGCAGATTAACTTTCAAAGGGAGCATGGGACTCCACTCACCTTGAAGAATGTTATGTATGTGCCCGGGATGAAGAAAAAATTGGTATCGATTGCCATTCTTGAGGATAGAGGCTATGATGTGATCTTCTCGAAATGAAAGGCGTTCCTTCGACACATAGCCACAGGTCAAGTAAAGAAGATAGGGATTTAGGCGAAGCATCTCTATAAGCTGGAGGTAGAGGAATGCACTGCTTTGAGCACAAAAGCAGAAAGGGTGCAAATCTAAGACGTTGGCAAGTTGTGGCATAGGCGATTGGGCCACTTGCATCATGGCGTTTTGAAGATATTGTAGCAAATCTCTACCGGTCTTCCCAAAAGTACAACTAGGAAAGTTGATACATGCAAGGGGTGTACTTTGGGAAAATAAACCAAGTCTTCCTTTCATGACAAAGACAGTCGAGCAGAGGTTATTCTAGAGTGAGTCCATTCATATGTGTGTGGACCATTGTCGACATCCTCCACGGCCAAACACAAGTATTATGTTATATTTTTTGATTACTATTCTCACAAATTCTGGATATTTTTCTTGTAGAAGAAGGATCAAACTTTCACAAAGTTTTGTGAGTTTAAAGCATTGGTGGAGAAAGATTCAGGAAATAAGGTTAAATCTCTACGGAGTGATAATGATGGTTAGTATGTCTCAAACAATTTTAAGAACTTCTATTCAAAGGAAGGGATTAAATGGGAGTTGACGAAACCCCATAACCCTCAGCAGAATGGGGCGGACAAGAGGAAGAACAAAAGCATAACAAGGGAAACAAGGGTGATGTTGCATGATTAGGGCATACCACTACACATTTGGGCTAAGGCATGCAACACTGTGGTTTATGTTCAGAACCATAGCCCACATTGGATACTTGAGATGAAGACACCTGAGGAGGATTATTCCAGTAAGAGGCAAGATGTTGGTCACTTTAGGAACTTTAGGTCATCAGTGTATTGCCATGTAACCAAATATGCACAAAAGAAGCTTGAGCTAACAGCAGAGTTAGGGATATTTGTTGGGTACACTGATACACCTCACAACTATCAGGTGTGCTTTCTGACCAACGGGGTGACAATGGTTCACAGGGATGTTAGAGTCGATGAGTAGAAGGCCATGCACATTTCCCTTGAGAAGAAGCTTGAGCTACATGGGGATGAGGAGAGTTTAGCTCCTAAGATTGAGGAGCCTCAAATTGATGTGGAAAAACCACATGTACATGATCAGAGAGTGGAGACATCCACTCAAGAAGTCTTCCAAAGAGGGAAGAAATCACACCAAAGAGGCTACCAATTTGTTGGATGATGCACAAGAGAATGTGGGAGAACCCACTTCTCAGAGCAAGTAGAGGAGGTCACCTGAGAGGTACACTGGATACATGGCTCTTATGGGTGAATGTATCATGATAGAGCCATTTTCCTTTAAGGAAGTAGTGTAGTAGCCGATTTGGGTTGATGCCATGGTGGACGAGTATGACTTCATAGTTCATAACAGTGTTTGGGATGTGGTCCCGAGATCAAAGGACAAGTCAGTGGTGAGCTCTCGTTGGATTTACAAGGTAAAGCAAGCTACATATGGTAGTGTGGAGAAGCATAAGGCTGGATTTGTGGGCCCTGGCTTTTCACAAGTAGTGGGGATTGACTATGATGAGACCTTTGCTCCTATTGCAAGGTACTTGTCAATTGGATCTTTATTGGCACTATCAACATAGATGGGTTGGAAGAAACATCAGATGGATGTAAAAATAACCTTCCTTAATGGCATGATTGAGTAAGAGGTGTACATAGAGCAACATGAAGATTTTGGGACCTTTCACCGTGAGTCACATGTGTGTCGACTCAAGAGAGCATGGTATGGGCTAAAGAAAGTACCCCATGCTTGGTACACTAGGATAGATAACTACTTCATAGGGTTGGACTTCACGAAGAGTACCACATAGTGGTGGAAGGTAAATTGTTGATCATTGTACTTTATCTTGATGATCTCATACTGACAGGTAATGATCAGTTTATCAAGTCTTGCAAGGAGGACCTTGCAAGAGAGTTTGAGATGAAGGACAAGGGGCTCATGCATTACATTCTTGGCATGGAGGTATGGCAGGGAGATGGGGAGTTATTTGTGTATCAAGGAAAGTATCCCAATGAGATACTTAGGAGATTTTGTATGGAGAGAAGAAAACCCATGGAGACTATTCTTGCAGGTAACTAGAGGAAGGAGGATCCTACTTTATGGGAAGTAGTGGAAGCTACTATTTACAAGCATCTTGTGGGTTCACTCATGTACTTGGTGAACACATGACCAAATATGTGCTATGTTGTTAACCGACTTAGTCAAGCGATAGTTAGGCCTACCAAGCTATATTGGAAGGCAACAAATCATGTGTTGAGATACCTCAAGGGCACTTCTCAGTATGGATTATGATACAAATGGATAGAGGGAGTGAAACTTCAAGGCTTCATCGATGCAGATTAGGCAGGGAGTACATCTGACCAGAAAAGCACATGAGGAGGTATCATCAGTATAGGGTCAACATCAGTTTCCTGGTACGACAGGAAATAAATATCCGTTGCACTCAGTTCGGTAGAGGAAGGATACATGACTGTGAGTCAGGAAGCATGTGAGGCCATCTAGATGAAGAAGATCCTGGTTGGTTTGTTTGGTCAGTAGATGGACCCAACTGTGATTTACTATGATAATTAGAGTTGTATAAAACTCTCTGAAAAACTAGTTTTTCATGATTGGTCCAAGGATATTGATATTTGATATCATCATCTCAGAGATTGTCTATTGAGGTGGATTATGTTGTTAGAGTACATTCCCATGAAGGAGAAAGATGATGAAATTTTGACAAAGGCATTTTCAAGATGTAAATTTGAGTTTCATAGAGATAGGATTGGGGTAGCTAATAATCCCTTTCTTGTTGAGAAATGGCAACAAGAAATTCCAGTTTAATTTGTCCTTGAATTAAACTGAGAACTAAAATCCAATTTTATTCTCATAGCAACTTGGAAATAGTTAATTAAGTTTAATTAACTTAATTATCTTAAGAATTTCAGTTGGAAGGTTTCTTTTCGTCATGTATATGTTATCCCTAAGATTTAGGGGTCTAGTATGGGTTTAAATTGAGTTGGAAATTAGATCACTGAGTTTACTGAGTTAAGTTCTGTTAAATTAGTTCTAAATTGTTTCTGGAACTAATAGAGGACTAACAGTGCTACTCCACTTAATTGAAGATTCCCTCATGAGAAACTCATGCATGTCAATTCAGATAAAGGCCCAGTACATACTAGTGTGCAGGGACAATGTACTATCAGTGGTATTATTTACTGGAGTGTAAATATCATGCATGCATCATAGATTGATCCTATGTTTGGATTGCACAATTTTGGAAGCATGAATTCCCTTTAAATATAGGTTTTTAATCCTAGGAATTATGCAAGAGATTAAGAGCTTGGAGAGCTGTAAAATTGGCTAAGTATTGGCCAAGAGCTAGCTTCTAGGTTGAGAGAGTTGAGCATACTTGTGCAGAATTTTAATAGTGAGAACAAGCTTTTTATATTCACTCATATTTATGATATATGCAATACAAATCATGGGGTTTTGAGCAGTGGCTTTCCATAGATACATCTTGTGTTATGCACCATTGATTTATCTTCTTCTTGTTCATATTTTTTCATTGATCTATTAGCTTCCACTAGTTGAAAGTAGAAGTAGATTCTTGTCTTGTGCTTTAATAAATTACATGAGCTTGTGAATCTATAGGATTTTCTACACCTTTGTCAAAATGCCAACATCTCACTCCTCCATGGGAATGTACTCCAACAACATAATCTACCTCAATACACAATCTCTGAGATGATGATATCGGATATCAATATGCTTGGACCTATCATGAAAAACATGATTTTCATAGAGTATGATACAACTATGATTATCGCAGTAAACCACGGTTGGATCCATCTACTCACCAAACAAGCCAACCAGGATCTTCCTCATCTATATGACTGCACATGCCACTTGACTTGCAGCCATGGAATCTGCCTTTGCCAAACTGAGTGCAACCAATCTCTGTTTCTTGTTGTACCAATAAATTGTTTCTAACCCAATACTGAAGATCCCTTTTGATGTGCTCTTCATGTTGGATGGAATCCCTGCTCACTTTGCATCAGTGAAGCCTTGAAGCTTCACTCCCTCTGTTTGTTTGTACCACAATTCATACTGAGTAGCTCCCTTGAGGTATCTCAACAAATGCTTTGTCGCCTTCCAATATATATTGGTAGGCCTAACCATTGCTTGACTAAGGTGGTTAATTGCATAACACATATCTGGTCTTGTGTTCACCAAGTACATGTGTGATCCCACAAGCTTCCTGAAAAAAATAGCTTCCACTACTTCCCCTAAAGTAGCATCCTATTTCCTCTAGTTACCTGCTAGAGGAGTCTCCATCGATTTATTTCTCTCCATGCAGAATCTCCTGAATATCTTGTTGGCATACTTTCCTTGAGATACACACAATTCCCTGACACCCTATCATACTTCCATGCCCAGAAAGTAATGCTTCAGCCCCATGTCCTTCATCTCAAACTCTCTTGCAAGGTCCTCATTGCAAGACTTGATCAACTGATCATCACCTGTCAAAATAAAATCATCAACATACAAAACTATGATCAACCATTTACCTTTTGCCACTATGTGGTACAGGTTCACATCTGCTTCACTCTTATTGAAGCCCAACCAAGTGAAGTAGCTATCATTCCTAGTGTACCAAGCACGGGGTTCTTGCTTCAGCCCATACAATGCCCTCTTGAGTTGGCACACGTGTGACTCATGGTCGAAGGTCTCAAAACCTTTAGGCTACTCTATGTGCACATCTTCCTCAATCATGTTAATAAGGAAGGTTGTCTTTACATCCGTCTAATGTATCTTCCAACCCAACTGCACTGATAGTGATAATATAGATCTTAACAAGGAGTACCTTAAAATGGGAGAAAATATATCATCATTGTTAATCCCCTCTACTTGTTTTTATTGGGAAAACTAGTGTCCATTTAGAGCTGGTAGTCCCACTAAGATGGGTAGCTATCTTAGAAACAAACAAACTAAAGTTACTTGTGTCTTCCTTTATGGAATATAGATGAGAGAGAAGCAGAGAGTACCAACCTCAGTCTTTCGCTTGGCTCCTTGCTTGCTTCCTCCCTCCTTTGACAGAGCTTCGCTACTCTTTCCTTACTTGTCCCACTTCAAAGAACACCTGTAGAGTCAAAGCAGAATAATACCATCAAAGCATAGAGATCTATAACCATAAACAATATAGGATCAGATGTATATTAACCATACAAATGCATACATCAATACAAGGTTCAGAGATATACAAGAATATGGAGGAGAACTCAAATAGATTTATTTATAGAAGTAGTAGAAGAGAGGTTTACAACCCATTGGTCTGACCCAACACCATCCTCCCAGCATGAAAGCCCTCTTCACCTCATGAAAAGCTATATCACCCAACAATACAATGTTGCACAGAGAAACCAACAACACTTCCTTACAAAATACAAAATTCCAGCCTTCAGATCTCTGAGATGAGGGATCCATATATAGATATTTGTAGAGGTGTGATTCAGCTTTGGGTTTTTGATTAGTGTCATTGCACTAATAGTTCTTGGTTCCACTTGGAGATTTCATTGATCTCTTACTCATCCCTGGGTGAATTTTGAGAGGTAAGTGTCATATGAGAAGTTTCTAGAAGATTCCTTGATCATCCACTTAGCAAACTATCTCTGCCATTTGTCTATTCTCACTCATCATACCCTACAGAAGGGCTTTTCAGTATGCATCACACCCCCCATGCGTAATAGGTGAGATGCATCATACCCTGACCATGGAGTAGGTGAGATGGTCTAGTTTTTACTAGTTTTGAGTAGTTTTTTAGGAAGAACTTCTGGGAAATGATGTAATCAGCTGACCTTGTTCCTTTAGGGTATGAAACAAAAATTTTAGGGGTTTAGAATCCCTTGGTTTATGGAAATATGTGATTGGGGTTGCAGTGCCCAAATATGTCTATAACAGTTGCCCCCTAAAGCATGAGGTCGTAAATCTTCTGATGTCGGTGAAATGCTTTACCATGAGGATCCGAGGTTTTTCGAACTAGAAGGTGACCTGTAATAAGATACAATATAATACATTATCTTCATAATATTTTCATG
This sequence comes from Pinus taeda, assembly GCA_000404065.3. Taxonomy (NCBI): domain Eukaryota; kingdom Viridiplantae; phylum Streptophyta; class Pinopsida; order Pinales; family Pinaceae; genus Pinus; species Pinus taeda. The sequence continues at coordinate 102,693 of APFE030574868.1, forward strand.
ATCTAGCTAAGGCGGGCATTCCCATGCTCAGCTTTATAATTTCATATTTATGTACATAGGACAGACAATCATCTGTGTGGCAGACTGATGATTCTGGTAGAGCCATCATCTATTAGCTTGGATGATTATCTATGCAGCTATGATGTATATTCGATGTCTTTATTCCTATGAATATATTGTAGCCTGGATGGATGAAAATAGATCCAGGGTCTTCAAACTCGTTCAATCTTTGCCCAAAATAAAATTCAATCCATGTGAAAAGATGTTCTGGTGTCGAAAATGGAAAGACATCGCCTGATTACCAGCCAATGATGTAAGTTGTTAACAAGTGCGAGAGGAATCACCGATAATGATGATGACCCTCAAGGTACTATAGCACAATTCACCTGGTGTGAATACATGAGTTGATGTTGAACACCATGTAAAATATTTCGGTCAAAGGTCATTGATGTAAACCTATCACCGGAAGCGAGAAACTTGCCATTGAGGCATGCAAGCTTCAAAGTACTGAAAGGGTTGTTCCTAAGTCAACTTCTTGGATAATGAGCTGGTGTCGACAAGAAGTGACCCATTGTAGGAGGGCCTTAATGAATCCCACATCTATGACACGAAACGGAGGAAATGATTTTGTGGAGGTGAAAACAATCTGATGATACAAGGTCCAGGGTGGAAATCGTGAAAGAATGAAGCGTGAAGGTATTGCAGTAGATGAGATGTTAGCTAGGTTGGTGAATTCTCTGAGTGACTTCTCTTGAACATATCAGCAACACAGAAATGGATTGGTAGCTTTAACCTCAAAAATGGATGGTACGGAGGGCCAAAGGTGATATGACTGGTGAATGGAATAACCCAACCCAACTCAATCATGGTGATGGAGTGAAAGTGTCATGTTCAAGAGCGACCTGCTACCAATGAAGTTCTTCAAGTTTTATTCCCAATTTTTCCCGAGTCATTACTGACCAGTACCTCTTTATTTTTTTCAAGCTTGAGGAGGATAACATATGCTTGTTCTATAGGCAAACCTGTCGCTATGTTTTAGCGAGCCTAGCGACAATGAAACTCGCTCTTGCCTGTAATGGACAAGTTTGTTGCTATTGTTTTAATGAGTTTAATGAGAAGGATAACTCAATCATTTTTAGTTTTAGAGATTCTGAAAATAGGTAGAAAGGAAACTCCAATAGTCCTTTTTCGTAGTATAATCCCTTAAGTCCGAAAAAGTATAAAATAATACGAAAGGGATGACTTTTAGGATCACTTTAGCGAGCATAAAAAGACAAGCACTCGATCTTTTCGTGTAATGATCCCTCAAGTCCAAAAAGATTAAAATACAAGAGGGATGGCACTTCCAATCACTTTAATGAGCTGGAGAGGCCAATTGCTCGGAAATCTTTTTATATTTTACTAGTCCAAAAAGAACTTAAAAGAAGCTCGTTTTTTAGGAACAAGTGATAAATTGGAGTAGCAGTTGGTTCCAGGTAAGTTTGGAACTTTTCAATCACGGCAGTGTAAAGAAGGTGGCTAACAGAATCACTCATCACAGTTGTTCCTTAAAAGGGTAAACAATCAAGTGGAGGCATATGATCGGCTAAAAGGCGGAGGTGATGGTAAGAACACGACCAAGGCTCAAAAGCTGATAGCAATGTGATCACAAAGGTTATTTACCGAAAGGTGGGTTCATTTTTTAATGAGCTTAAACTCTGGGGGAACATATACTCATTGCTACATTTATTTTTTAATGAGCTTGAACTTCGTGTAAAATTGCTCATCTTTGGTTTCATGTTTACACAATCTTAAAACGAAAAAACTATGCTTGTTATAAGTTCGCATGCCCCCAACATAATGATGCAAATTGAGGTGCATGCCCCCCAATCTTCATTGCATTCAATGCGGTGGTTGGAATGAAGGTTTAGCTTCAAGATCTTTGAAAGTCTCGACTTGGATTTTATGAGATCATAATCAAAGACTCGATTTGGAAAGAGAGTTGTTTCATTTTTTAATGAGGTTGACATAGTAAAAGAACTATGCTCATAACCCTTGTTTCATTTTGTAACGAGGTAAACACAAGATAAGAACTATCCTTGGTGACCCATAGTATCAAAATGGTCAGAGTTCTTCTTAATCTTTGATGATGTAGAAGATATCATATGATAGGTTTCCACTGTGGCGGCTTCCGCCAAATTACTTGAAGGCGGGAGGGCAAAAATACCCATTAAGGAAGGGTCTTTTAGGAGACCTACTCCGACATTTTGAAGCGATTGAGAACTTCCATGGATCAATGGAATGCTTCCAGTAGCTTGTGAACTATTGGGGAAAAAGGTTAGTTGGTCAACAATTGTAATTCCACCTTGGAAGGGAAATGCAATATTTCTAAAATATGTTTACACAACGGCAGCCATATCATAAATTTAGGGCCTGCCTAGTAGGATATCGTAGTCAAGGTTTCCATCAATGACCTCGAATTCAATTTCTACTATTTTTCCCCCCAGTTCAACTTGCAAGTTACTTAAAATCCCATGCAGCATGTATGTTCTTCCATCGAACGCTTTTAATGTTGTTGATGGTCGTGACAAGGGTGGCGAGCCTAAATTTTTCCAGCAACTCATTGACATAATACAGGTAGATGCCCCCTCATCAATAATTGTTCAATGAACAGATTTGTTGAGGCTTTTTACTTGTATAAGGAAAGTGAGTTGGGCCGGTAACTGAGGTTCGTATATTTTATGGTTGAAGGCCACAAGATTGGAATCCATTGGGTCAATCCCACCTATTGCTGATAACAGGGCCTGCTTTTGGGATTGGCAATTCTGCAGTACTTCAAGTGTCGACATAGTGGATGGTGATTAAGCCAGATCCTCCTCTATATTATAATTCTGTGCTACTAGAGCACGAGGATTAAATGTTGATTTATGTACTACTCCCTTAGGTGGCTTTATAGTTAATTCAGGAATGATGGGTGGCACAAATTCTAACGAAGTTGTTGTCGAACTATTGGGTTGATCTGTAGCCTTGTTGTTTGATGATTGTAGATTCCCATAATCTTTATTCCTTTTCGATATCAAAGCATCATTTTTATATTTCGAGATGGATAACATAAGCACTTGGGATTTGGAAGCATGATCGGCTGCAACTAGGTTAGTTTCTAGGTTTGGAAACGGATTAGTCAACACCGCTGGGGTAGTTGAAGTTTTTAAAAATTTTGCAACCTCAGTTTGATGTGGACAATCTCTCATGAAATGTTCATCGTCACATATTAAACATGGATAATGAGGTTTCTGTTTCCCAGCAGGGTCCTCAGAAGATTTTTCAGGAGTGGAATCTTCCTATTTCTTCTTTTTGTTTTTCCCTTTCTTCTTGCCCCCTGGTTTCTTTGGTTCTTTTCCCTTGTTAGATGACATAGTGTTAACCTCTGAGGCAAGAAGTTTGTCATTCGCTTTTTGACTAGAAACTACAAGGGCTTTACCAGATGGAGCCTTTGCGGTTTGCATACTTGAGGTACCAATCACGCCATCGCTAGCATGAGAGTCCCTGTTTGATTTAGGAGGAGGAGGAATGGAAAACTCGAGTCTAGGAGCATCAGGAATTTTTTCATAGAGCGTGCCAGACTAAGTATAGATCAAGTCTACATATTGTGCGTGAGCAATGACTTGCTCTTCAGTGACAACTCCTCCCTTGGCCACATCTTTTGTAATAGAAGGTAACAATGACTTAATAAACCATTTAGCAATAAGCTGATCAGGAACATATGTTTTTACCATTCTACGAAAATGTCGCCACTCATTAATATGATCAAATATGTGAGTGGCTGTCATCTTCTTAAAATTGTTAAGAAGCTCTATTCCTATTTCGTACCTTATGGGTAGCTGAAAATGGGTTAAAAAGGTGGTGGTAAGGGTGCTGAAGTTATCGAATGAAGCCCTAGGCAATTCAATGTACCATTTTGCTACTAGACCAGTTAACGTTCATTGAAAAAGGCGAAACCTGATCGAATCATCATTGAGAGCGTTGGACGAACACCACAGATGAAAGGTCGTCACATGATTCGATGGATCTTCAATTGGATTTCCATTAAATTTAGGAATATCTGGCGGAAGTTTAGGAGGAATCACCTGTTGCACAAAAATTGTCACCATGACATTCTGCAGTCTGTGTGAGTCTATCACCACTCATACTTTCCTCCTTTGCAAGTCTTAAACCTCAGTTCTTCATGTCAAGCCTTGAAAATAAGAGAAAGACCTTAAAAGTCTCTAAACCTCTAGTTCCGCACTTTCTCTTAGCATTACCTACGGTCCCGCACCTAATGGTCATGTCCCCTATGCACCTGACCGCTTTGTCTCTTTGTAATGGGTGCGGACCCCTGTAAAAGTCAAAAAGGCACAATTACATTCTTAAAAATTCACTTTGAATCATTTCTGGAAGCTTCTAGAAGGAATCTTGAGGTGGCAAGTTTGCTCCTTCGTGGTTCATGCATCCCATACCTAAAGGAGCTAACCCCTTGATGTGAGGAGCTTATCCCTTTGAAGGAGGACTCTATCCCTTCATAGGTGGACCTGTAACCTCCTTCCTTTGCACTATAAAATGAAGCATTGGGTTGGTTACTTGGGAGGTTGAAAGCTGAGTATTTTTTAGGTGAAATGCTGCTGGAACTTTGTCTTCTTAATTGAGATTTTGAAAGGAGAGATCACATACCTTTTAATCTCATTTGGAAGAGAGTGAGGCTTGTCAAAGTAGAGGAGATTCCTGTTTGGACCCTGGGAAGAGCTTGTACAACATCAAAGCACCAAGGTTCTAAAGTTCTCCTATTTTCAAAGTTAATACAATCAAGTTTATTTTTCTCAATAAGTTGTGTTTAATGGTTTATTTTATGAAATCCTTGATCATCATAATGAACATGATTTGTTATATTAGCTATGCAGGTGTTATTTGATGTGTGTTTGTTTGTGTTTACAGATTCTCAAAAGGAAACTCTTTCGGACGGTCGAAGCATGGCTGCCACAAACTAGCATTGGACTTAAGGTAGGGTCTAAAACACCTCTTGGTTTTTATTAATGAATCGCAATATGTTTAGAGAAAGGTAGATTTGCTTGTCCTGCTTGTTGTTAGATATCTATTGATACTAGGGAGATTGGTCTTGTCTGCAAGAACGATTTATCCGGCCAACAAGTTGGTGACTCCACTAGGGAACTGAATTTGGTTTTTGTTTTCCCTTTTCCTTTGACTTGAGAGACTTGTTCTTGTTTCTGATTTTTGCCTGATGTGTGTGGGATTGGGTAGTTTTTAGATTCTGGATTGATTTTTGTTTTTTCAAATTTTTTGAAAGAGGACCACACATTTTTTTTTTAATATAGTGCGGACATCCCTGCACTGTTACTTTACTGCATAGAGTGGCATCGCATCTAGTTATACTAGAAGCTTGCGGACCTTGTCAAATTTTTGGAAAACCTAAAATCTTTTCGTCCAGTTAGGTTTAGGTTTTGTTTACAATTGTTAGTTTCTACCTAGATTTGCATGTGTCTTGTCAAAAGTTTCTTGTGAGTTACTTCCATTGGCATTTTTGTTTTAGGTGATTTTCTAGAAGTTTTGCATGCCCGGATCAATTTTCGCTTGGTCTTTGTATTGACTCGGAGATTGGAAGCTTAAGAAACTTTAGATTACCCTAGTCTCTTTTGTCTTCTTGATGAGTCTGGTTGGTTTGTGAAATCTGTCCTTAGAGAGAAGTAGATTTCATTTTCTCTTTGCAAAACTTTGAACGAACTTGCTTGTAAGTTTTGAATTTCATTTTTATAAAAGAAAACATAGCTGGGTGTTTTTGATTGATTTGTTATTCTGAACAAATTAATCCTTAGTTGACTGAATAACTAAGTAAAACGTCCTCAAAAAGATTTGAAGCTTTTATCAATTGGGTTTTTTAGGTCTCAGGATTAGATTTTAATAGTTTTGAGTGTTTTCTAGAAATCGTAGAAGCTCTTTTGAAAGAACTTTTTTCTGTAGTTTTGAGTGTTGAAAAAGAAAAGGAATTTCCAGTGAGCATAATTAGTAGTCTCATTTTTGAGTTCATTGAAAAAGACAAAAAAGGTTTTCTTTTCATTTGTATGTTGAAGGAAAGTTTTGTTTTTCAAAGAATTGCATTCTCAACTCTTTATTTTAGTTAGAAATTCATTGAAAGGAAAAATGAATTGTTTATCATTTTAGGTGCATATTTTAGTGTTTTGGAGTCGAGTCTTCACACCATCAAAGTTTCATCTCCATACCTATTGACTTAAGAAACAACCTATAAAAATAACGCTTAATTAAAATCGATCTAGCAATCTTTTTATTTCTAGGGCTCTTATCACCAAAATAGCTTAGGCTAGTATCTTGGAGTAGGGAGTGATTAACGCTCCAAGATAGTTAAAACAAACAAGTAGATGTATCTTGCTGTAGGAAATAAATCCAATTGTAATTGATATAATCTGGGAAACTCCTCTTAAATGAGTCAATCACGAGATCATGTCCAAACCTTTGAGACAATCAAGTCTGTCGCATTGGGAAAGATAGAAGATTTGCGCATATTAAAAATGGTAAACCTCGGATTAACCATTGTCGAGGAGCCTAGGGTCACTTGTTGGTAAACCTCAGATTGATCATGTCGAGGAGCCTTCAAGGGGATTGAGCTTTGTTACTCTTCCCTTGCGCGTAGATCGGATCGTAGACTATTCCCCCAGTTGTATTTGTTACTGTTGGTAACCTTAGTGACCATAATCTTAAGATTCTTTCCTAAGGTGACAGTGAAGGACGGCTCTCACAGTACCTAGAGCAGACGTCGACTAGACTCACTTGGACTCTCTGGGGGGTTCTCTTCACTCAAGACGGTTTTGTGAAGAAACTTGTGCCAGTCTGTTTCATTAAGCAGGTTGTCGGGGTAACTGTTCCAACCGCCATTTCTGTATTGAATTGTGCAACATTGGATTTCATCACCAATTAGTGTTTTCGGTACGAAAAGTTACTGTTTGTGTGTGGTTTGACCTCTTAGATTTTTTAGGTGTGTGCTTCAATTGTTGGTTCTTTAGAGGCTTTAGGTGGTTTTATTGAGATTTTCCTTGTTTGCGTGTGAAGTAATTAAATATTTAATCGTGGCTGAATTACCGAGACAATCCCATAGACTTCGGGGGCAACCTCCCGAATTTACAGAAAGTCAGCTTGAAGGGCTACGAGCTCTTGTAACACCTAGTGACATAGAGTTGGGTCACTAGAGGCTGGAGATTCTTCTTTAATTATACATCCTGATTATCAAGTTCAAGCAATAGAGTATATTTATGAACCGATTTCATTTCCGAAGTTACTAGTAGTGTTTCTCCTACTAGTAAACTAGCTAAAGAACCTGAAATTTCTAAACCTGAAACTAAACTTGCTGCTACTCCATCTTCAGGATTTACTTCTCCAACTTCTAGTGGTCTTGGTTCACCCAGGGTAGGAAGTGTTATTACCCAAAATATTCCTTCCAGACTCATTTCCATTGAAGAACTTGTTAGTCCGGACGAAGATATAAGTCTTCCTGAAAATAAACCAGCTTTAGAACTTAGGGAGTGTGAATCAATCTTCTACAGTCCAATTAGAGGTGATGCTTGTTACATCTCGTTGACGAACTTTTTAGAAAATCTGGGTCTTGCTTCTTCACCACCTCAAATTCCTTTCCATCCCACTCCTAGAGGTTATTATCCTCTTTTGAATATGTCGAAATGGTCATCCTTGTTTTCTCAGACGCCAGAAACATTTTTACATGGCGGTCTTTTTGTTCCTTCTGGGTATCATTCACTATCTGGTACTTTTTTAGGAGCATCTCCTCAACCAATTGAATATGTAATATTAACTAGTAATAATGGAACTCAACCGTTGAGAGTAGAAGAGATTCTTATGATGTCTGGTACTATTCCAAATCTGCAACCTCAAGGTAGTTTGTTACTGCCTGGGGGGCAACCGCAAGGTGCTCGAATACCGCCTGGGGGGCAGCCTCAAAGTAGTCCATTACCGCCTGGGGGCAACCTCAAGGACAATACATACCTTCGGGATAGTACATTCCTCAAGGTCAACCCCAAACTCACTATATACCTCAAGGTGAACCCCAGTATCAATATGTACCTCAAAGTTAACCCCAGTTTTAGTACGTGCCTCAAGGTTATCAGCCTCAAGGTCAGTAACCACCTCAAGGTTTCCAACCACCTTCTGGTCAACCATTTGTTCAAGGAGCTGGAAATGTACCATTTAATTATTAACCCTATACTCAACCCGGTTATGGTCCTCAATATGCTCAACCTTTTATGGGTCCATACCCCGGAATGAACGTGGTGTGGAATTCATCTCAACAGACTTCGCAACCCAATGTGTAGTTGTCATCTCAATCTGGACAACCTTCGGTTTCTGGTCCAACCCAGCAACCTGTCCAGCCTATTATTCAAACTTCTACACCTGGGGTAGTTCATCAGTCTGGGCCTAGTTCACCTCGGACTTCGCCTCAAATGACTGTTGAAACTACTGCAGCTTATGTTCAATCTACCCCACCTACTTCTGGAGTATTGGTAGCTCCAATTTCTACTGTTCCTACATCAATTCCTCAAGCCTCTTTACCATAGTCTGGACCTACAATTTAGACTTTGGTTCAGATGCCTGTAGGACAACTTGGGCCAAGTACAGTTGTCACAAGTCAACCACAATTTACTTATCAACCGTACCAAGGATAGTACCAATACGGTCCCGTTGTGCAAAGCCTAGTTTATCAGTATCAACCGTACCCTGGATATACTTATCAGCAACCTCAACAACCCCAGTTTGGTTCGGTTAATCCTGGTTTCCCAGGAGGATATAATATCCCAAATGCAAATCCAATTCCAAGTTATCTCAGATATCCTCCTCCTGGGGCTGGTCTTATGACCCAAAGTTTTCGAGATTTGAACCGTCAGTTACCATTTATAGCAACTTTGGATTTACGTGACTTGTCGCGCCTTACAAACGATCCAATTAATTATCTTCCTTTTTGGCCGCCAATGTTGAATAAGTTGCCTAGTGATATACCAAAGTTTGAGGGGAAGTCAAGAGAAGATCCATCTAATCATGTGATAACTTATCACCTCTGGTGTGCATCTAATTCCATTATATATGATTCAATTTGCTTACGTCTTTTTCAATGCACTCTGATTGGTCTTGCTGCCAAGTGGTACATTGAGTTGCCACGAGGCTCTTTTTACAATTTTAGTCAGTTAGCCACTTCCTTCCTAACTCATTTTCAGTTGCCTGTCTGATATGACAATGGCACGGAATTATTAACTTCATTAAAACAGTCAACGTCCACATATATTTCAGATCATATTCATGAATGGTGACGTTGATGACGTTTAGTGAAAGCTTTTATTCCAGATCAAATTTTGGCAGAATGGTTTGTTAAATCATTATTACCTAAAATCACTGATGATGTAGCTAAGGTAGGAGTTGTTACTGAAGAGAAAGTAATTGCTTAGTCTTAGTACCCTAACCTCGTTTATACGCAGTCGGGTACTTTACATTAAAAAATCCCTAACCTTTCAAAACAAAATCAAATAACTACATCTCCTTCAGAATCTCATGCTACTAATGGTATGATTGGTTCAGTTAGTACCAAAAAAAAGAAGAAATCTTCAAAGAATTCTTCTCCTGTTATAAATTTACCAGATTCCCCGATGGGAGACTCTTCTGTTGAAATTCCTGCCGATGTCCATGTCGTAAAATCATCTATGGCCAAATCAAAATCCGGAGGTAAAAAGAAGGGGAAGAAGAAAAATAAACAAAACTCAAAAGAGAAATCAGATAAAAATGAATCTACTGACGAGAAACGTAAACCTCGCTATCCTTGTCTCATCTGTGACGAGGAGAATTTTACAAGGGACTGCCCACATCGAGCTGAGGTTGCGAAAATCGTCGAAGGTTCTCAAACACTTGCTGTCTTGAATGATCCTTTTCCTAGTCAAGATAATAAGATGATAGGTTCTTCCTCAAATGCCTCAGAAGAACCCATAATGATGATGTCCCATGTTAGGATTGTGACATGATCGTAAGATTATGGTAGTAAAAGTCCCGTTGGTGGTAAGGAAGCAGAATCTTCTAATTCAAACCCATCAACTTTAGCTCCTTTTGGTTCCGATCCGCTACAGATCGAGAAACCTAATCCAGACTTAGTAATCAAACCTCCTGCTAAAGGTATACTTCGAAAGTCAGCTTTCAATCCACATGCGAGAGCTGCTCAGAATTATAACATTGTTGAAGACTTAGTTTTTTCTCCTTCAGCAATGTCGGCTTTGGAGGTGTTGCAATCATGTCCAGCACAGCGTAAATTGCTATTGTCGGCTATAGGAGTTGTTGATATTAAGGATTCGAACCTTATAATCTTCGATTTAGAGAATATTACACCTCGCCTACCTCATCAAATGGCTTTCCAGATCCCAGTGTTAGTCAAAAATAGACCTTGCTTTAGGACTGTGATTTATGAGGGAGCTTCTATGTGTATTATGTCGATACAGTGTTGGAGATCGCTTGGCTCTCCTACACTCAATCAATCCCCGATGATTTTAAAGGCTTTTGATGGCCGAGGGTTTCATCCTTATGGCATTTGCAGGATTTACCTATAGGGGTTGAAGGAAAAACTATTAATCTAGATCTGGAAGTGGTTGATGCCCCTCTAGATTACAACCCTCTCTTGGGTCATAGTTGGTCTTACGCTATGATTGTTGTTGTTTCATCGGTCTTTCAGCTTATCAAGTTTCCTCATAATGGAAAGATCATTACAATAGACATGTTAACTTATTTTTCATCTGACCTAGCCTCTTCTGAGAGTATTCAACAAGTCAGTAAAATAGCTATCCCTTACAAGGATGTTGGGGTAGGTTTAGATAAAGATTCTGGTTTACTAGGAAATTTTTCATTTCCTCCTCCTAATGTATCACCTTCTTTTGCAACTATTCATATGATTTTGTCAAACAACATTGCTTTTGATGATCCTTGGATCGTTCCTTCCGATATCGAGGTGGACTCTTTTGGTGATACCATGCCTTTGAGTCCCTTTGAAGTTACATATCAGGCTGTACAATCATTTTCTAACTCTCGTTCAACCAATTTTGATCTAATGAATGTGGTCCATGGGGAATCACTTTCAATATCAACCTCAGATTCAACAACATTTTCCGATCATGTTCACACTGATGAGCAGATTCGCGAACTCTTGTATGTTGATGATTTACCATGGGAAGGTCTTCATCATCGATCTTCGTTTTTACTTGAGCTTGATCATTTTGAAAATGATTTTTCATCTCTTTTTACTTCTGATTATGTCAAAGAACCACAAAATCCATTGCAACATCCTGATTCTGAGCTAAATTTGGGAAATATTTCTCGAATGGTTCCTATTGACATTTCAGTTAAACCCGGAATTGTTGAAAACATTCATATAGATGCTTCCTGTATGGGCGATGAAATCCAAACTTATAAAGCCCTATTTCAAGAATTCTATGACGTTTTTTCCTGGTCAAATGAAGAAATGCCAGGATTCAATCCATCAATTGTTGTTCATGAAATTAAAACTTACCTAGATGCTAAACCTGTCTGGCAACGTTTGAATCAGATACACCCACAGAAAGCTGTTACTATTAAAGCTGAAGTTGAGAAATTACTTCGAGCAGGTTTCATTTATCCAATTCCCTTAACGGATTGGTATCAAATATTGTTCTTGTTAACAAAAAGCAAGGAACGATAAGAATATGTATTGATTATAGGGATATTAATCGAGCTTGTCCTAAAGACAATTATCCAACCCCCTATATCGATCAAATTATTGATGATTGTGCCGGAAGTGAAATTTTCTCCTTTATGGATGGCTTTTTCGGTTACAATCAAATCAACATACTCCCTTCTGATCAGCCAAAAATGGTTTTCATTTGTCCATGGGGGACATTTGCTTATTGCAAGTTGCCTTTTGGATTGAAGAACACCGGAGAAACTTTTCAAAGGGCCATGTCTTATGCATTTGATGACATCAAGCATATTGTGTAGCCTTATCTCGATGATTTACCTACCCATTCGTTACATAGAGCCAACCATCTCACTCATTTACGAGCAATATTTATGAGATGTAGGCATTATCGAATTAGGCTGAATCCACACAAATGTGTTTTCTGTATAGAAATGGGTTGTTTACTAGGATTTGTTGTTTCGAAATTCGGCATTCGTGTCGATCCCTCGAAGGTTGCAGCTATTGTCAAATTGCCTCCTCCTTCAACTCTTTGCCAACTCCAAAGTTTGCAAGGGAAAGCAAACTTTCTATGTCGTTTCATTCATAACTACGCCGAGATAACGAAAGGTTTTACCGGGTTGTTGAAATAGAACACTCCATTCGTTTGGGATGAGATAGCTGACAAATGTTTTGATGTACTTAAACATGCGTTAACCCATGCACCGTTATTGCATCCTCCCAACTACAACCAGGATTACTTCTTGTACCTCGCCGCTTCTCATTCCACTATTGGGATGGTTTTAGTTCAGGAAGATGAATTCAATAGTGAACATGTGGTTTACTATCTTAGTCGAACTCTGAATCCGACTGAGCTTAAATATTCGCATGTGGAGAAATTGGCATTGGCAGTGATTCAAGTTGTCCAACGATTTCGTCATTACATCTTATTAAGTAAAAACACAGTAATTTCTAACTGTAACCCTACGGTGTATATTTTGACTAAACAATTGCTAGGGGGCAAGTATTCCAAATGGATCGTTATCCTGCAGGAATTTGACTTGGAATTTGAAAAATCCAAGGCAAAGAAATCTTTGGTTTTCGCGGAACTGATGTGTGATTTCATGCATATTGATACTGAAACTGTGGTGGAAGAACCCATTGCGGATGAATCCTTATTTCTTATCAGTACTCTTGATCCATGGTATGGAGATATAATTGTCTATCTCCAAACCCAATCTTTTCGGCCTGAAATCTCATGATCCCAGCGAAGGAAAATACGTTTCCAATCCCAAAAATACAATATTATTGGAGATACACTCTATCGCCATGGGGCGGATTTTGTTTTCCGACGTTGTCTAACTCATAAAGAAGCTGGAAAGGTTCTTAATGCTATCACTCTGGAGAATGTGGCGGTCATATGTCTGGGTATGCCACAACCCAAAAAATATTGTGCATTGGTTATTTCTAGCCATCCTTATTTAAAGATTGTATCTATGCAGTCCAGAAATGCCACAATTGTCAACTTTTTGATCGTAAGATGCGTGCTCCACCTACTCTTCTCCACCCTATAATTTTTATTGGTCCTTTTGCAAAGTGGGGTATCAAATTTATTACATGTAACCCTCACTCGGTCGGGGGGCATGCATATATCATCCTTGCGGTAGATTATTTTACCAAGTGGGTCGAGGCGATGCCTACATTTTCGGCAGACGGCAAAACTGCTGCAATTTTCATTTTCAATCATATAATTGCTAGATTCGGTGTTCCTCAAGTGATTATTACTGATCATGGGAGTCATTTTCAAAACATCATGATGATTGAACTAACAGATCAGCTTGGCTTGTGTCATGATAGTTCTACTCCATATTACCCACGGGCAACTGGTGTGGTTGAAGCAATTGATAAAGTTCTAGTCACTATGATCCAACGAATCATTGGGATTCATAGGTATAATTGGCATAACATGTTATTTTCAGCGCTTTGGGCATATCGAACTTCAGTAAAAACATCAACTGGTTTCACTCCTTTTCAACTGGTATATGGTTTGGAAGTAGTGTTACCCATTGAATGCGAAATTCCGTCATTGCAAATAGCCATAGAATTACTACCAGCCACTTCCGAAGAGGAGAAATGTTTGTTGTACTTAGCTCAGCTAGATGAGAATCGACGTGATGCTGCATTAGCAATCGAGACTCATGCCAAACAAATAAAATCTCAGTACGATCGAAATGTTACACCCCGTAATTTTTCGGAAGGAGATCTAGTCTTACTATAAGATCAAGCAAACGATAAGCTAGGGGCTGGCAAATTTGTACCTATGTGGCATGGTCCATATATTGTTAAGCGAAAGCTAGAAAAAGGGGCCTATGAATTGGAAGTTTTTGACGGTGTCTCTTTAGGTAGACCTAAGAATGGGCTTTATCTAAAAAGATATTATGCTTAAAAGATTGGTGTGGAGATTTTTGTTAGAATAGTTTCTTGTGTTTTAGATTAGGAATGTGTGTGTAGTTTACAGAGTGTTTTTATCATTATTTCTAGTTATCTTGATTTTACTCTTGATATTGCAGATGTCAACGACTCTTCAAACATACATAGGTTTTGCTGATGGCGCTTGTCGTAGTACACAGAACATTTCTTCTGCAGCTTGGGTTATCTATTCGCCCTCTGATGAGTTAGTATCTATGCATGGGGTAAGCCTTGGTCAAACAACGAACAACATTGTAGAGTATAGTGCAGTGATTGAGTTATTATCTGAATCCATTTCATTTGGGATTCAGAGTTTGATTATTAGGTTAGATTCTGAACTCGTTGTATTACAGCTTAACAGATTTTATGCCATTATAAATCTAGTGTTGCTGAGATTATTTTTGAGAGTTCGTCTCTTGGAATGTGAATTTGATTACATTTAATATCAGCATATTCCAAGATATTTAAATGCATTAGCAGATGTAGTTGCTTCTCAAATGTTAAATAGACAATTGCAATAAATCAAAACAGCAAATTTAAAAACATTCCATAACATGTTATACAAGATAGCTGGTAATAGTGATATATCATAGCATAGGAGTGTGTCAAATATACATCTTCCTCGTATGAGTCTATAAAGGCGATCACCCTATCACTGGTGGTGATCACGATAAGAAACCACTGCTTAGGCCACCCTACAAAGGAACCTCCTAAAAGGTCCTAGGACCCCAATCACATAGCGCTATAACCTAAGAGGAATATCATCTATGCTAGTCTCTGGAATGTCTGTTGTCAAGCGCTCTAGATGATTCTCCAATTCGGTTAGGGTCTCTGTAGATGGGTCCTGTGGGACCGGTGCTGCGGCAGCTGGGTGTCTTCTCTCATAGGGCTGGAGAGAGGTTGGTCACTATGGACCCACATCTGCATTCAAAAACTTTTTACTATTAGTTTTGGGGCGATTTAAAAACAAAAAAATATTTAGTTAAAATCTAGAAAGTGTTGAAAATGATTTTACCTGAATCGTCCCATTGCTCTCTTGGTGGAAGAGCCATGTCTGGATCACCACGATAATCCATCCCAACATATGGAAAATCCTGAATCATGAAAAGTTGGTTTCCCAACCAACTAAAATATTTTGGTGGAAATTGAACAACCTCTGAACCCTCCTTGGGATGACGGGCCATCACTGCAACCCAACGCATAATCCTAGGCTCACGAGGAAGTCCGTCCTCAACAGAAAGCTGCTATGGGATCAACATAGGAACCCTCTCTAGGCCAAAGCTCACAACTAAGAAACCATATCCAAAGTTTTTTAGTTGTCCGTTCTTTGCTCTAGTCAGTTGGCCTTTTACATTCACCAACACAGCTTTGCACCAGTTGAAGATGGTGCCTCAGTAACAGTCTACTACCATTCGCATTTGGGATCCGGTAGCTAAGTGTAATGCTGCCCTCCCACAAAGTCTGGTGACAATAAATGCAATCACTTTAAGTTCAGGACGGGAGATAGTCTTAATATCTATCCGTTTGTCCATTGTTTGGTTATTACAAAACTCTAGTCAGAGACTAGCGACTGGCTGGCCACCTGCCCTATTCCTGAAGAGAGATAATCCTTCACCTCTCTTGGGCAAACTATTCAAGAAGTATATGTCCTTTGGCTCGATTTTGAGCCGGTGGCCACCAATAATGAAACACTAGTCCTGTGTACTCCACCTGTCCACCAACCATTGCAAAAAGTCTACTTAAGCCCTCATGCCGGGTATGGCCCAGAATTTAAATAGTCTACATGCTTTTAATGCCCATATTGAAGGTGGATGAAGTAATGTTGCTAGGTCCACATCTTCGTGTTCCCGTTCCCACCAAACAAGCATTTTGTATATCCTACATTGCAAAGAAGGCAGATTAGAACATTTTAGTTCAAAATTTTTGGGGCGGAAATGGAAAAAGTTTAAATTTTAAAGCATATTTCGTGGGGTCCGCACCCACTAGTTAGAGACAGTGCATAGGTTCGTACTTATCCTTAAAAGCAGGTGCGACCTCGACTTGTTTCTTTGTACAAAAAATTCGGGGTCTGCAAGGGCCGCATGTTGCACCTGTGGACCCCCGTGAGCGGAATTTTAATCAAAATTTTCCCTAAAAAAATCAATTTTAAAGACCTAAAAAAAAAATTAAATGGTTGAAATTCAAGATTGGGATGATGTTGATTACCTGGAGCTGACAGTTTTCGATTCCAGCGGTCGGATTTTCCGCAATCTTCACAGGAAGTTTCTTACCCAAAAGCTCTTTTTTCTTACTCTGAAGTCAAACAGTAAAAATAAATTTACAAAAGCCCTATTTATAAGCTTTTTTGAATAAATGAATTTTTAATTTGTTTATTTTCTACTTTAAAAAGGTAACTTTTTGATGCATTTTTATTTATTTTAAATAGGTATGAGTAATCTTCTGAGTTTTTGTGCAGAATACTGGAGTTTTAGGGATAATTGATCATTTTCGACGAAAAACATTGCAGTCCTTTTTACGCTCTTTTTTGACTCGTAAAATATGAAACGGTTGCTGAGTTTTTCTTTTCAAACTTGTTAAAATATAATTAAAAAGACGGTCCACTTACAACTCTTTTCTAACCGTGTAAACATGAAAAGATTGCAGGACTTTTGTTGTTTCAAGTTCGATATTGGTAATAAAACGATGTGTCTTTGATTGTTGTTTTACTTTTTTAGATCAAGACCACTAATTATGAAAAGTAATCCTTGATCATAATCGTCAAGCGGTTCTCTCAAGTATTATTTTATACTTTTTCGGGCTTGGGAGACACAAATTTACGAAAAGGGACAACCATGGAGTTTCCTTAATTTTTCTTCTGACTCCCTAAAATTGAAAAACACCGAGTTTTTCCTATATTGGACTCGTTAAAATTTAACATTAAATGACCTGTTCAATTTAAACAGGAATGGACCACTCCTTCTAGGGGTTCGAATTTAAACTAAGTTGGACTCATCCGAAGGATGAGCTTATAACCAAGCAAATTTTATCCTTCTCAAGCTTGTCAAAAATAAAGAGGTACTTGCTAGAAATGGTGGGGGAAAAGAGAGAAAAATGAACCTGTTTGTTGTACTTTGTGTTTTAGAAAAGCATTTGATCACTCTTGAACACGACACTTTTTATTCACCAGGGTTGGGAAATCCTTTGCCTAACAATTAATCAAACCATATTGAAAGTCTTCAGCTGGTTTCTGGGTATTAGCTTTGGGTTAATTGTCACCAAACCATTTGCAGTGTCATTATGTGTTCAAGAGGTTAGTTCAAATAAACCATTCATCTGCAAAATATCTGTCATCCATCTTTGACCATCCCTGAGATAGTCTTTTCCAAATATATTTCTTCAAACTTGATCTATGATTTCGTGTCATGGGCTTGCCTATGACGGATCACTTTCTATCGACTTCAGTTCATTATCTAGAAAGATGATCTAGAAATCATCACTACCTTGGAATTTGCATGCCTCAATGGAAGGTTTCTCACCTTCGACGATAGGTTGCATCATTAACCTTCGATCAAAGGATTCTGTGACATGTTCGACATCAGCTCATTTATTCACATTTCATGGATTGTACTGAGTGCTTTGAGAGCCATTGACATTACTGGTGGTTTCTCTCACACTTGTTAACAGTTTACATCATTGACTGGTAATCAAGTGGTTTCTACCATGTTCGACCTCAACACATTCATTCACATGGATAGAATTGTACTAGTTCGAGAAGCAGAAATGAAGGCCCTGGATCTAGTTTCCACCATCCAGGCTGTGAGGAATTTTGTTATTCATTATACAGTGGACTATTCATAAACAGATGGTTGCGCCCATACTGTGTCTACATATGTCTATACTTGTGATGTATTACAAAATCATTCTTGTATCATAACAGTTTAGTTAGTTCTCTAGTCAGTTTTGATCTAAGTATGGGAATGCCTACCTCAGCGATGATATCTTCACATATATATATTTTGTATTGAATGTTTTTACAGGTTCCAACCGGGGTATCCACAAGAAGATCCTTGAAATGACAAAGTAATTCACTCTTCTTAGATGACAAATACTATCCTCATCTATTACAGACTTTGCACTTTAGGGGGCAATCTGTTGCACAAAAATTGTCACCATGACATTCTACAGTCTGTGTGAGTCTATCACCACTCATACTTTCCTCCTTTGCAAGTCTTAAACCTCAGTTCTTCATGTCAAGCCTTGAAAATAAGAGAAAGACCTTAAAAGTCTCTAAAACTCTGGTTCTGCACTTTCTCTTAGAATTACCTATGGTCCTACACCTAATGGTCATGTCCCCTGCACACCTGACCACTCTATCTTTGTGTAATGGGTGCAGACCACTGTAGAAGTCAAAAAGGTGCAAGTACATTCTTAAAAACTCACTTTGAGTCATTTCTGGAAGCTTCTAGAAGGACTCTTGAGGTGGCAAGTTTTCTCCTTCATGGTTCATGCATCCCATTCCTAAAGGAGCTAACCCCTTGATGTGAGGAGCTTATCCCTTTGAAGGAGGACTCTATCCCTTCATAGGTGGACCTGTAACCTCCTTCCTTTACACTATAAAATGAAGCATTGGGCTGGTTACTTGGGAGGTTGAAAGCTGAATATTTTTGAGGTGAAATGCTGCTGGAACTTTGTCTTCTTAATTGAGCTTTTGAAAGGAGAGATCACATACCTTTTAATCTCATTTGGAAGAGAGTGAGGCTTGTCAAAGTAGAGGAGATTCCTGTTTGGACCCTAGGAAGAGCTTGTACAACATCAAGGCACCAAGGTTGTAAAGTTCTTCTATTTTCAAAGTTAATACAATCAAGTTTATTTTTCTCAATAAGTTGTGTTTAATGGTTTATTTTATGAACTCCTTGATCATCATAATGAACATGATTTGTTATATTAGCTATGCAGGTGTTATTTGATATGTGCTTGTTTGTGTTTGTAGATTCTCAAAAGGAAACTCTTTCAGATGGTCGAAGCGTGGGTACCACAAACTAGCGTTGGACTTAAGGTAGGGTCTAAAACACCTATTGGTTTTTATTAATGAATCGCAATATGTTTAGAGAAAGGTATATTTGCTTGCCCTGCTTGTTGCTAGATATCTATTGATACTAGGGAGATCGATCTTGTCTGCAAGAACGATTTATCTGGCCAACATCGCTAGCCAACAAGGGGCATAAGAAATTGGATCATTTGTTAGTTGATTCAGATTTGGTAATTCTAAAGTTTCTACGAAAGGCAACTGTTGATTTAGGTTTGGCGAAGCTTACCCAGGATAAGATGGGATCACCTGAGCCATGGGTCTTTGCATACCAGCATAATTTATTTGATGTTGATAATTTTGATAAGTTTGATGGGTGTGACCATTATAATATGATTGTTGGTAATCGTTTCGAATGTACGGCTGCCCATTACCTGCAAAGCTTTTTTACTTAGGTCCTCGGTAAGCTTGCTAGAATTTTAGTTGTTGATATTGCACCAACAATGGTTGTGAAGCCATTTGTTGTTGTCCAATATTGGATGTTTGATCAATATGGGGAGTTATAGTACCCATTTGAGCTTGAGTCGCTTCAGTTCAGGAGCCAATAATTGGTGGTTGTGATTGAGTCGCGGAGACAAGAGGTTGTTGTATTACAACCCGAGAGACTGGAGGTTGACATACAAGAGGCAGTGCTTGTACTTGCGACACCATCACAATAGCCAGTGTAATGGGAATATTTGACACAGGTTAATTTGGTTGTATAGAATATACAACTCTTGGTTGTTGAGGCAGTATTAGTACCTAACCACTAGATGTAATTCCAACTTGACCTAAATTTTGTTGTGAACTCTCATATGGTTGTTCTCCTGGAGGGAATAATGAAAAGGCATAATGACCCCCCATATGGCGGAAACCCAGTGTTTAAAGGGAAAATTGGCCTTTTGGAGACTAGACTGCCCAAATTGATACTATTGTGAAGGATTAATTTGCTGAGACTCAACATAAGAGATTCCAAATAAGGTTCCAGATGAACAAATAGGAACAGACCATACTGTCAAAACAGTCCCTGAGTGGACTCCTTCTAATGGTTGAGAACTAGTTGGGACAGATGGTATACTAGTGAACATTGTTGGAGTAGCAGTAGGAGGTTCTGCTACTGCTGTGTCAGATGACACAGTCCTAGATGTCGATGGTTGTTCAGACATATCGAGTCTATCCAAAATATTTCCTAGCGATTCTACAGGGACTTGTGATGAAGGATGACTAACTTCTGTAGTAGAAGGATATAGGTGGATCCCATTTCCAAAATGGAATGGGGTACTAGATGGAAGATCCTCCGTAATCTCTTTTATAGAAATCAGTCCAGGTGGAAGAGGTAGACTGTCAGGTCCGTAAAATATTTCTGGTGCCGAAGAAGGTACAGGCTCTGCAGCGACAGATGTCGGAGGGGTGACACCTTTCGAATCAGCCATAGATGGAGCTGGTTCAGGAATAGAAGTGTTTATCATTACACTAGGATCATTTCTAATGTCCTCTTGTAGCTGTGGAACTTCTTCTGTAGAGGCAAGGATACCAGAAATAGTTGGAGTAACTGGAGTCTCTGAGGATGTTGAAACACAAGTTTCAAACAAACTAGGAGACTTTGACCCAGTTAAACGAGTTCGCTTGGCTCGGAATGGTTTCGTTTCAGGAGTCAAAGATAGTTGACTCATTAGTCTCTGAAAATGATGGGGTTTTGATTGACTTTCTTCCACGATTGTGGATTACTTGATCAACTCAAAATAAAAAGGGGAAAATGTGATTCTGAATTAAATGAATTTTATGACGCTTTGACACAACTTGCTTTTTCAATTTTTAAGAGTCAAGAAAGAGCTAAAGATGACTCGAGTCACCTTCGATTTTTAATGAGCTTGAAGTGACAAGTGCTCAGATGGACCTTTTCGTTTAAGGAGTCTGAAAAGAAACAAAAGTGACTACTCTAGAAATTTAGACAGAGGGATTACCAAACCAATTGGAAAACTGTAGAATACTTTTTATGGTACGACAGTCAATCTTCCCGAACGTTGTGTTCATTGCATTGCGATCAATAGGGCAACAGACACGGCTTCCTAAGGATAAAGGATATAGCCTATTGTGGTCTCCCAATATATACTCGACGATACGTGGGAGCGCAAGTCTGTGCTGGCACTTGTCGTCTCAAAGAGGAGGAATCGCCCAAACTACGATGAAAGCAATAGTTACTAGGCTTTACGATGTCAGAATACGTCTCTAGCCTAGACTTCTAATGTTGTGCATTAGGTTCCAAATCATTTTTATGTTCATTGAGATTTATTTTACAGTTGATCTTTCTTAAGAAGTTTGCCTTTAACATTCACCGCATGATGTAGATATACAATTCCTAAATATGAAATCTAAGATGATAAACAGTCGTTTACTTTCTTTTTGCAATGAAAATCCTAGCTACTAAGGAAAGAGAAGTGAAATTCTTTCAACATAAAGTAGAGAGCACACACTAAGATGCACTGTCCTAAATCAATTTCCACAAGCAGTCTAAATGCAAATGCACATGCATGTATTTATTTTCTGCTTTCTTAATGGGTGAATGACAAAAAGAATGCTAAGTACAAATCTGAACTATTTTTCTTTCAAAGCGACAGTACTAACAATTTTCTTTTCAAAAAACAAAAGGAAGACTAAGATGACACTTTGCGATTTTGAATTCAAAAATTGCTTTCGACACTTGAAATACTTATAAGAAGAGTTTTGGCGTAAATCACATATAGAAAGACCTTTGTCGATGCGTTTCGAACCAACTAGTGTGTTTCATCATCAGGACAAGTTGAAGAAACAGATCCAGTCTAGCATGTTAAATAGTCTGAGCAGAGACTCCAACTGATACAAATTAACGACTAATTTTTTACTTTAGGACCTAGGTCAAATTTTCATTTATTAATTATTATTATTATTATTATTATTATTATTATTCTTATTCTTCTTATTCTTTATTATTTTATTTATGGAACCAAGTTAAATTAGGTAAAAATAAATGAATTAATGGTTAGTTAGTATTCTAGGAGGGGCTATGGTCATCCTCAACAAAGAAGATTACCGTAGGAAGATGTTAGATCATCTTCACAATAGTGGCAGCTATAAAAAACTGGCCAAGAACCCTATGAAGAAAATCTCTAGGATAGTGGCTCTCGCCATCAAGTCTAGTAACTCGGTGAGTTCCCTATGCCACAAACTCATTAAGAGCAATCCCATCGCTCCTAGAATCTATGAGGTGCCTAAGATTCACAAGGAAGGAGCCCCTCTGAGGCCTATCGTCAACACCATTGGTTGTCTGACATACCTTCTAGCCAAGTTTCTGGCCCTTAAACTTAAGCCCCTGGTTGGCCGCACTAAGTCCTTCGTGAAGGACTCTGCATCCTTCATCATGGAGCTCAAGGATATTATGCTTAACCGTGAGGACATTCTAGTCAGCTTTGATGTGGTATCCCTGTACACTTGCATCCCTATAAGGGAGGCCTTGGAAGTGATCTATCACCTAACAGATCCTGATACCACTCATCTAGTTGAGGTATGTCTCACTTCCACTTTCTTCTCTTTCAAGGGTGAGTTCTTTGAACAGACCTATGGTGTTGCCATGGGTTCCCCCCTCTCCCCAATTGTTACGAATCGTTTTATGGAAGATTTCGAAGCCAAAGCTCTAGCCTCAGCTCGTCTCCCTCCTAAGCTTTGGAAAAGGTATGTAGATGACACTAATGTCATCTGGTCCCATGGCCAAGAGGAGTTGGATCACTTATTCAATCACCTCAACGGTCAGTCCTCTGCTATTAAGTTCACCATGGAAAAAGAGGTCAATGGTAGCCTCCCTTTCTTGGATATTCTTATTTCTAGGAATAAGGACGACTCTCTCTCCCACTCTGTGTTCCGAAAGAAAATGCATACTGAGCAGTATCTTCATGCCAATTCCCATCATTTCCCGACTCAGAAGATCGATGTTCTTAACACCCTTGCTACTTGTGCCCTTAGGATTTCAGATAATGAGAGCTTGGATAAAGAGAGATCCCATCTCCTTGATGTCTTTGTGGAGAATGGATATAGTAGGCGCCTTGGTCGGAAGGCTTTCCTTAAAGTCTCTAGAAATGTGTTAATTAAGAAAGAACCAAAGGAGCACCGACTAGGTGTCCATCTTCCCTATGTCCAAGGGACCACGGACAAGATTGCTCGGATCCTTAGGAGGTTTGATATTCCCTCAACCTTCAGGCCCCTCAGAACCATTCGTAATTCCCTCCGGTCGGTGAAAGATCCTATTAACCCTAAAGACATGAAGGGTGTTTATTTGATCCCTTGTTCATGTGGGACACCCTATATCGAGGAAACAGGGCGCTCCATCCATCAGAGAATTTGCGAACATGCAGCTGACCTGAGGCATGGGAGAACAAAGTCTTCAGCCTTAGCAGAGCATGTGGACAAGACCAAGCATCAAGTCTGTATAGAGGAGGCCAAGGTTATTGCCAAAGTTGCTTAGTTCCATCATCGTAAATTTAGGGAAGCTATTGAAATTGAAAGAAGACCTAACAATCTCAATGGAGATGATGGCTGGAAGATACGTAGATGTTGGATCCTTGCCCTTTCATCTTAATGTTTCTTCCCCTTCCCCCCCACCCCTTTTATCTGTGGCGCTTTCGTCGTTCCCCCTGATGCCTTCCTTTCTTCCTTTTCCTCTTTGATCTTTGGTTTTCTATTGGATTTTCTCCCGTCCTTCGCCTCCTTTGTCTCTAAGTCGCTCTTCCCGTTTGATTTTTTCCTTATTGATATTATTAAGTACAATCTTATCTAATATATA
>APFE030574875.1:22171-33050 GCA_000404065.3 Pinus taeda
TATATTTATGAAACATATATAATTATATGTTGGAATTTTTGAAAAGTATATTTTAAAAGTAGCACGAATTTTGAAAATTGTATTTTAAAAGGAGGAAGGTCTTTATTACTAAATTTTAAAGAGTAATAATTAAAGTTTTATTTTTAAATGGATTTTTTGTGTTTTGGGGCATGATTTTGATTGAAAATGGAGACAATTGTTATAGATATGGAGAAGTTGAGCGGGGCTAATTTTGCCCTATGGAAATCATAGATGGAGGATATATTGATTTTAAAGGATCAATATTTGTCGATTGAGGGCACAACAAAGAAACCCTCGTCGATGATAAATGAAGAGTGGAATAAGCTAGATAGAAAGGCGATTGCAACAATCCGCCAATATTTAGCAAAGAATGTTTATTTCAATGTGTTTGGAGAAAAGATGCTAGAAGGATTATGGAAGAAGTTCCATGATCTATATGAGAAGAACACGACATCAAACAAAGTGTTGTTGATGAATAAGCTTTATAATCTCAAAATGAAGGAGGGTGCTTCAGTTGCTGAGCACTTGAATGCATTTAATATTATTACTAATCAAGTTGCCTTTTTTAAAATCATTTTAGATCATGAAATTAGAGCTATTCTGCTAATGTGTTCTATGCCAGACAGCTGGGAAAATTTAATTGTAGCTATGAGCACTTCAACAACTACAGGGACCCTGAAGTTTGATGATGTCAGCAGCAGTTTAATGAATGAGGAGCTGCGATGCAAGTCAATTGTGGAAAGTCAGGGAGGAGAGGCTCTAGCTCTAGTTGATCATGGCAAAAGAATAGATCGAGGCCAGCAAGGGTGATCAAGATCGAGAGGCTGATCAAAATCAAGAAGAGGCAGAATCATCTATTTTCATTGTGGCAAACCTAGGCACATGAAGAAAGAATGTTGATTCTAGAAGAAAGGACAAAAGGATCAGAGACCGTCCAGTACAAATCACTAGTCATCCAGAACAAATGAAGGTGAGACTATTGCTGTAGCCACATATGGCAATCTGTTGTTTACTATTTCAGTAGAGGATGCACGTGTATATACATCTAGCAGTAGCTCTGATTGGATCCTTGACTCTGAGGCATCTCACCATGTAACCCCATGCAAAGATAGTTTTGTTTCATATAATCCTGGTGATTACGGTAGAGTGAATTTGGGGAATAATCATTTTTGCAGTATTTTGGAGGGGGGGACGTCAAAATCAAGATGAAATATGGACAAGATATATTGTTGAAACAGGTCAGGCATGTACCAGAAATGCGCATGAGTTTAATCTCTATGGGACGATTGAAGGCTGAAGGCTATTTGACAAGCTTTGGAAAAGCAGGTTGGAAAATTACCAAAGGTGCATTGGTCGTGGCCAAAGGACACAAGACAAGAACATTATACACATTGAAGACACTGATAAAAAAATCAGATTTGGTTGTTGTGACAAAAGAAGGAAATTCAGCAGATATGTGGCATAAGCATTTGGGTCACATGAGCAAGAAGGGCTTAAAATTCCTTGTTGGTAAAAATTTATTGCTAGGTTTGAATTCCTACAATCTTGATCTTTGTGAGCATTGTATATATGGTAGACAAAGAAGGGTTTCATTCCTTAGAGGTGGCCATGACAGAAAGAAAATTTTGTTAGAATTGGTACACTCAGATGTGTTTGGGCCTGTTAACATCAAATCATTAGGAGGAGCATCTTATTTTGTAACATTTATAGATGATACATCCAGAAAGGTTTGGGCATATCCTATGAAAAATAAAAGTGAAGTGTTTGGAATATTTCAAAAATTCCATGTTACAGTTGAAAGAGAGACTAACAAATTGCTTAAGTGTTTAAGACCAGATAATGGTGGAGAATATTGCTCAAATGCATTTAAGGAATATTGTAACACGTTTGGCATAAAGCATGAGAAGACTATGCCTAGTACTCCTCAACGGAATGGTGTCATAGAAAGGATGAATCACGCCATTATGGAAAAGGTGCGAAGTATGTTGTCCAATTCCGGTTTGGAGAAGAATTTTTGGGCTGAAGTAGTCAGGACCGCTTGCTACCTCATAAATAGATCTCCAACTACAGCCTTGGATGGAGGTAAGTTTGGAAAAGTAAGAATTTCAATTATTCTCACTTGAAAATCTTTGGATGTGAAGCATTCGTACATATTCCCAAAGAAAATAGAACTAAGCTAGATGATAAATCTATGAAATGCATTTTTTTGGGATATGCGGATGAAGATTTTGGTTATCGTCTATGGGATCTAGTCAAACATAAAATTATTAGAAGCAGGGATGTTATATTTAATGAGTCAGAAATGTTCAAGAGGACTGTAGATGAGTTAGAGGTCAAGAAGGTTATTGATAGGTTTGAAGAACAACAATAAAACATATCACCAATACAAGAAAATAAAGAGCAAATTCAGGACCATGAAGAACAACAAGTGGAAAATGATGAACAACAGGAAGAAGGAATCTTGCAGGAACCTTTACAGGAGATTCAACCTGATAATGCACCACCATAGTTGGTTCGCAGATCTTCCAGGCCTCATCAGCCTTCACAAAGGTATCCTCCTTCAAACTATATTTTGTTGACTGATGAAGGTGAACCTAATTGCTTTCAAGAAGCTTGTAAAGTCGAGCACAATAAAGAATGGAAGAAAGAAATGGAAGAAGAAATGAACTCTTTGCCGGAAAATAAAACTTGGGAGTTGGTAAACCTCCCAAAAGGTAGAAAGGCTCTACAAAAAAAATGGGTTTAAAGGATTAAGCATGAAGGTGACAAAAAGAAGGAGAGGTATAAAGCAAGGCTGGTGGTGAAAGGTTTTCCCCAAAAAGAAGGTATTGACTTCACTGAAGTTTTCTCACCTGTTGTTAAAATGTCATCCATTAGAGTCATTCTTGGTCAAGTTGTTGCTTTAGACCTAGAATGTGAACAATTAGATGTAAAAATTGCATTCCTTCATGGTGAATTGGAGGAAGAAATTTATATGGAGCAGTCAGAAGGCTTCATAGAAAAAGGCAAACAAGGCCTTATTTGTAGGTTGAAGAAGAGTCTCTATGGGTTGAAATAGGCACCTCGACAATGGTACAAGAAATTTGATTCTTCATGTTGGAACATGATTTTTAGAGGTTGGAAGTTGACCATTGTGTCTATATCAAGAGGTATGATCAAGGAAAGTATATCATATTATTGTTATATGTGGATGACATGTTGATTGTTGGGCATGATAAGAATAAGATCAATAGGTTGAAGAAAGATTTGGGTAGCCAATTTGCAATGAAGGATTTGGGAGCATCACAACAGATATTGGGCATGCAGATTATGCGTGACAGGAAAAACAAAAGGTTGTGGTTGTCACAAGAAAAATATATCAAGAAGGTGCTTGACAGGTTTAATATGAAGGATGCTAAGCTAGTTGGTACACCCCTTGCAGCCCACTTCATGCTGAGTACTGAACTATGACCTAGTAATGAGAAGGAGAAAGAAGAGATGAGCAAGACTCCTTATGCTTCAACAATTGGTAGTTTGATGTATGCCATGGTATGCAAAAGACCAAACATTGCATATTCAGTGGAAGTAGTGAGTAGGTTCCTTGCCAATCCACGCAAACAACAATGGCAAGCAATAAAATGGATTTTGAGGTATCTCAAGGGTACTAGTCATTATTGTTTATGTTTGGTCATGATGAGACTGTGCTTAAAGGATTTACAAATGCGGATATGGTTGGAGACATGGATACCAGAAAGTCCACTACAGGTTATTTGTATACATTTCCAGGTGCAACAGTATCATGGGTGTCAAGGCTATAAAGAATAGTAGCCCACTCTGCAACAGAAGCAGAGTACATAGCTGCAACAGAAGCTCGTAAGGAGATGTTGTGGATGTAGTGACTCTTAGGAGAGATAGGAATAAAGCAGGACAAGTATGTGTTATATTGTGATAGTCAGAGTGCCATTCACTTGGCGTAAAACCCAGCATTTCATTCAAAAAGCAAGCACATTGACCTAAGGTACCGTTGGATCTGGCATGTGCTAGAGGAAGAACAATTATCCTTGGAAAAGATCCATACAGATATGAACCTTAATGATATGCTCACTAAGATTCTGCCATGAAATAAACATGAGTTATATAGAGGCATGGTAGGACTTAGTGTCACTTGATTCATATTTGGCTTCAAGTGGGAGAATGTTAAGTGTGAAGCCAAAATTCATGCAGGATTCTAGATCCTTCTAGATCATATCTTTCTAGATCTCCAGGATTCTAGATCCTTCTAGATCAGATATTTCTAGATCTCCAGGATTTTAGATCTTTCTACATCGCCATTAGTTTCTAGACCATTCCAAATCTCCATATGAATCACATATAGGATTCTAGATCCTTCTTCTGCCTCTATAAATTTGTAATTTCTCTGGCCACGAAAAGCAAGCCAAGGTCCAAGCCTGTTATGTAATGCAAAGTGATTTATGTTCTCCAGTGATTGTTTTATCTATTCTGTTGTTTCTGACTGAGTAATCTTGTTGTTTCTCCATTTTTCTATCTCTGAAATTATTCTTTTCTATTGTCGTCTAAGTCTCTGAGTATAAATCTGTTGTGTGTTATGTATGCTCTGGTCTAACAATAAGTTGTATTTTTTAAAACAAGGAATTTTTTATCATAATTTACTTTTCAAATTATTAAGAAGGATAAATTATTATAGGTTACTATTATTGAATGCATTTCAAATCATCACCATTATTCAATAAAAACATTGGCACTTAGAATGATTTATTAGTAGTCCATAGAGGTTTTGGCCTTAACTCTTGTCACAACGTTTTTTATTTCAAAAAATAAAAGTAATTTATATTCACTTAAAAACTAACAATTTGATTTACAACAATTCTGTTATGAAATACCTTAATAAGATAAAGGGATAAAATAATATTGAAGTGAAGTGTCTCAAGTGAAAAGAGAAGGAAACATGAGAGACATTAATTGTCTTAAGATGGATTAGATCCATTTAAAGTGATATAGTTGATGTTGCTTTGATGAAATCTAGAAGGAGAATTCTAAAATAGTACAATTTTGTTTTTTTTCAATTTACATAAATAGGTTTTGCACCTCTTCTTGGTTGTGGAACATTACTAGATGACCTTGGTGACCATCCACATCCACACATAGTGTAGTAAAAAATAAAATAAAATATGTTCCCTCTTTTTGTGACCTCCCTTAAATCATGTATGCTACCACCTCCATTCTAGCTATCAATGTTGGCCACTATTAAAGCTTGATAAATATCAACTACATACACGACAACATATAAGATAAAAAAAATGTACTCAAAGAATTAAAGAAAAAGTGTCAATGCTACATGCAGAAGTTGTATGAGCTTAGATAACATAATAACTAAGCCATGATAGTGTAAAATGTAACCATGATAGTGTAAAATGTAACCATGGTAGGGCCAGGGGTCCATACCAAGCAGCTATGATTCTTTCCATTTTAGTAGGTGCTTGCTGGCCTGCCATGACTGGGGTAGATGGAAGAGTACTGGTCATTTGGATGACAGAAGGCTGGGAAATGAATGACAGGGCTGAAGGAAACTGATGGACTATAGGGGAGGTTTTCTTTGGACTAAGATCCAAAGGGGAACTTATAGAACAAGTAGCTTTGAATCTTTGGAAATATTTCTTCATTGATAGTGTTAGGCTCTATATTTTCAACATATACATGCTCAGTTACAAGCCTCTCTTGCAGAGATACATACGGTTGTTTAGGCTTACCTGTTTGTGATGCTCCTTTCTGTGATATTTTCCTTTGCTTGACAATCTCCTCAAGGTTAAGCACTGGGTCCGCTAGTGATTTCTGAGGATTTCTCCAAGTATGCCTCACAAATTGAGCCAGAACTGTGATGTGGAGTCGCTAAAGGTTGGTCCTCTAGTAGAGTCGCTAGATAGATGATTACAACCAAAAATGTGTCCAGACTTTGTCTATCATCAAAGCTAGATCTGTGTCGTTCTCCCAGGGAAGCTGAGCTTCAGTCTCCTCTCCCCGACAATGGCGCCAATTATGTTAGGATTCCGAGAAACTCTCCTAGGTTGTAGGTCGGAGATGCTTGGTAACATATAAATTCAACTTATTGTTGCAATGGATGAATGGAAGGAATTATGCTTGTCCAAGCCAGATAACCACTTCTACTTTGTTTCACTCTAGACATGTGTGAACACCCCCAAACTACAAGGCTTTATACCACTAGCTACTCGCAGTTTAGAGATTGGGTGAATATGGAGAATACTGACCGCACCAGCAAATGCACAAGACCATGTGATGGCCAGCGGCAACTAATATAGAAGCCTGTAAATCTAATATACTAATGCACAAATAGGATGACATCTCTTTGGCACTAGATAGAAAGAAACCTGGATAACCTATTCAATGACACATTCAACAATCTAGCACATAGATCGGATGACAGCTTTCTAGCGCTAAACCTTAAAGATCAAGGATATAGCATATCCAGCACAGCTTAGAAGAGAGAGAAAATGGACAGTGAGTAGTTAGCAACAAAAGAAGCTTGTATTAGCTGAGAAAAAGATGAGACACTCCAAGTGGCAAAATATCCACAGTCTCCAGAAGTTAAACCTTACATCAAAACATCAACCATCAACCCTAATTACATCTTGTTTCTGGGTCTTTATCGATTTTACATTACAAAGGAACTTGGCCATTTAGGTATGGAGGGATCATAATTGACCACCAACCACATTTAACCGCCTGATAAAGTCTCTCACTGTGTTTTCTTGCTTCAGCGGATGAATCTGATCCATTCAGGTGTTGTGCTGTCCTCTTATGCAGTTGGAGTTCTCGTACCAGTTAAGTTGCATAACTGATAAATTTAGTTATAGGGTCATGCCTGTCCTTTTCTCCTTTGTCCATGCCTTCTGTTAAATGTATTTGTTGAGGCTTTACTGTTACTGGTACTGGCAAGCTGGTCGCCTTCTTGCTTCAAACAAATGGAGTGGTCAAAGGACGTGGAGTGCATGGGCAAACAGACGGTGAGGATTAGGGGAAAGAACAGTCGTCAGATCGAGGAATCGGACGATGGAGATGGCTTGACGGAGTCTGTCAAACGAGGTGGGAGCCAGATGAATGTGGGCCATTAAATCTTAAGTGAATAGATCAGACGGTGATCGGGCGGTGGAGCTGCGCGGGAGTTTAATGGGTATGCAGATAGGTTAGGCGATAAATGGTATTGATCACATTACCTTTAGGCATAAAGCAGTAAAAGGACGAGGGTGTGCGATTCCACTCAGCGATCGACACGTAGCAGTGGATGAGAGAGAGAAACTGCTCTCATCGCGTGCTAATGTGCGATCGGGTTATGGGTGTGGGGAGAACGAATGCTGTCGGATCTCTTCAGGGGTGATCGGACGGTTGGGAAAAGAGCGCGCATGTTGCTTTATCGGGCGCGATGGGAGCCGTTGGATCGGCGGGGACGATCAATGGCTGAGATGAGGCAATAGGTTTACAAAGGCGCGAAGTCATATGGCTAAGGTTTTATGGTGGGTCTAGGCCTTTGCGCTCGGGGCTTAAAGTAAAATGGGTTTATGTCAGGTTTAGAGGAAAAAGCAGAGGAAACGGAGGTGAAGGAAAATAAGTGGAGTGAAGGAAAAGGGAAGATGCCCATTATGAGCTTCCTTTTGAGCAGAACCAAGCAGATCAAGCTCGCCTCTGACCTTGGAAAATCATTGTTATATAGCAGAGCTAACAATTACTATATGTGAAAAGATGTAGAATACCTTCTAACTGGAGTAGTCCTGAAGATAAGCTAATGGTAGGACCTGACATGTTGCTGGAAATGGAGCATATATTAAAACAAGTCAACAAAACTTAAAGGCTCTACAAGGTTGACATAAAACCTATGTTCATAAATAAAGGACTTATCGAGAATTCCATGTAGGTGAACATGTCTATCTAAAGGTTAAACCACAGAGGATTACTCTAATATGGGGAAGTTGTATGAAATTAGCAACCTGATACTGTGGACCTTTCTAGATATTGGAAAGGATCAGACCTGGTGTGTATCATCTCGCCTTACCAAGTTACATATGAATGCATAATGTGTTTCACATTTCCTAGTTAAAGAGATATGTGTATGATCCTAGGCATATTATAAGTTGGCAAAATGTATAGATAACTTCATGCTAAGCTGTAAAGTATACATATTGATCTGATGATTCAATTGACTAAAGGAGTTCTATGTTGTGGAACAGGTCGAACCAAATGAAAAATTTCTGGTAGAACCTCTGTGTATTCTCGACCAAAGAGAAACAACATTGTGAAGGAAATCTATCACCCAAGTTAAAGTGTAGCAGAGGCACTTTACCCAAGAGGAGGCTACTTGGGAAAATGAAAAATTTATGCAACAAGCATAACCTAATATGCTCCAAGAAAAAACATGAACATCAAGGATGATGTTCTCCACATGGGGAGGGAGAGGTAAAAATCCTGCTTATTATGAATGTTTTCCATTTACTGTCTCTGACTTTTACTAAGTAAGACTTAAACAAGTAAGGGCTTAGCTGAAAAGCCTAAATGGAGCTGGATATTTAAGTAATTATTTATTATTAAATGAATGACATGTTTTGATGAATCTCGGAAACTCACAGAAAGGTCCAAAATGAATTATTGAACTTCCAGACAGTTACCGATAGTTACAATTCTCTCTTTCCCTGGAGGTTAAAATAATATCAGTGGGGAAAAGAAGGGGTTAGCTAGCAAAGAGACAGAGGATGAAAGAAAATTTATCAGCTCATCTGAAGCTAGGAAGGACGCCGCCATGGAATATTTCTTTAGTTGGACTAGATCTAGTGGAAATCTCTCCAACTGACTTAATTTTGTAAAATTATTGGTTGGATGGGGTCCTGAAGCTTGATAAATGACCAGAGAGTCATTGTTTATCTGATCATTCTGGAAGAAAAGGAGCTTCGGGGGAGAATCTGATGTGATTTGTGATCTTGTTGGAAGGCTAGTGCGACCTTTCCCAGTTCATTTTCTGGGGCAAGCCTAAGCTAGTTTAGATAAGTGTGACTGTTGCTTCCAAAATTTATGTTTGTGTGTGCTTTTGTTTCATTATTGTGAATTATGTCTTCAAAGAATTAATTTTCTAATTTGATGGGGAAATTTATTATCAATTCGTTTTAGTAGAAATACGCTTTACACATAACTGAACATGAAAAGTAGAAAATGGATAATCCCAAACCTATTTAAGGTATCATTTTACTGTAGAAATAGTAGTGATAGGGAACTATTTAGTTGCAAAAAACAAAAGGGAAGGAAATTCCACAGTTAGTAAATCCAAATCGTAGATCACAACAGATCATCGAGAAATGGGTAGTATAAACTAGCTCTAAGAAGTGGGCCAAGGTTCTAGTTGAACTCCTAGTTTTATCCCAGAGTGGTCCAGAACCAGGCTACAGTAAAGTAAGGACCCCATGGGTGGAGACAAACCCAAGGAAATTCTGAACCCATTATCGTTGGGTGTGTGTAGAATTTGCATAAAAAAAATATAGTAACAGCTCAAGCTCGAAGGTTCACCATTAAAGATAATAAATACAAACTCTAATTGCAGCAACAATATATTTCATGTGAGTATTTGGTGAAATAAAAATCTTGTGCATACCCTCATTATTCAATTTAATTAAAAAAACATAGAATAGCTAAACCAAAAAGAAAAATAGTATTGGTTGAACCCAACCTTACTTTGAAAACAAACACATTAATGGTAATTAGATCATGAAAATCAGTACTCACATTTATAATATGAGGCAAAATGTTACAACACGGTGTCGTTGGTAACTACCTTTACTCAAATTAGAAAAATAGTAAGACATAGTGTGAATTACAGCTAAAATTTAAGTGAGAAAATTGTTGAGAACATGAGATTCCTTTCACACAGTAGGCAAAGCAACATTATAATTTAATTCTCATTCCAAAGTCAGAACTTATTTTCTTAAAAATAAATTACAATAGCGAAATTTCTAATATAACAGATAGCAATACCATAACGAATACCCTGGTCATGCATTGTAATTGCTCGACAACCAACAAATTTCCTATGCTAAAGGCCATAATACATTAAACCTTATGGGTTTCCAACGAAGGGTACAAGGTGGGTAGTTACCCAAGAAGTTGGACCATCTATCTCCATCGTTGGATGAGTCAGTGACATATACACGATCGTTTGTAACCCAGGTGTCATCTAGAGTGGAGGTATCAAATCACATCAAAGGAATGTTGCAAGCCATCGAGAAGAATCATAACATATGGCCTAGGGTGTTGGGAGAACCCCTATCTTAACCTTAGTATCAGAGAAATGTTAACCATACAAACATCTACCACTAAAGATTAACAATATTTTCATACTTCCCAATTATATCTTAATAGCATGAATGAGAGTGATAGTATATTGTAATAGAATCTAAGTTATTAAAATACGTCGGCTGCATAAAATAAACTATCAAATATCACTGCTCTGTTACCATGTAATTGTTGTGTATAGATTTTTTTATGGTGTAGTTGAGAATATGGTACACGACCTCTTAAGCCCAACTTCATGGAGAATCAGATTTACAGTCTCCTGAGTTATGAATATTCAAAACCCATTCATTCCTATTTTTCTAAAAGGTTTCATGCATTTAAAATTTTAGATATTTACATTAATTTTAAAAATTAAATAATGTGAATCATATCTTATTTATTTAACAAATAAGTTATATATTATAATTTAAATAGATTTAATGGTTACGAAAATGTGTTTTTCTTATTCTTAATATATATAATTATAATTTCAAATTAATAGATCTACTTACAATATAACATTTATTAAATTAAT
>APFE030574875.1:33070-43264 GCA_000404065.3 Pinus taeda
ATGTAAATTTTGCTCAATAATATTATAATCTTTTATGAAATTTAAGATTTAATTATTATTCCAAATAAATATATTTCATGGTGCATATCTCCACTTTCAATCATAATACATGTGTTTTATAAAAATGTCACTCAATTAATCAATAATTGAATCTCATTGTAATTTTTCCCATATTAACATCATTTAAACTATTTTAACATCAATACTTTCTAAAAGTAGCGACAATCATTCCAATAGTCAACAAACCAATGCCCAAAACTATCTGCATGGATAAACAAACTAAATAGAGAAAGGAACTTCATAGGGATAGAATGAATATCCTATTTTCACCTATTTCATATTCTCCCTCTCCCTCCCATGCTTGAAAACCATTAATAGAATGTTAAAAAAAAATAAGTAGGTTTACTTATATAATTTTATTCACATATATTATTAATTTTATAAATAAATGTATTAATTATATTATGTAATTTATTTTTAAAAACAATTAAATTTAGGAAATGCTAAAATAATTTAAAAGTAATAAAAATAGACAATAAGATAATCTTTTTGTTGTATTTCTTAAAAAAAGTTTTTTTTTAATTATAATTTACATGTCAAATCAATAGCGAGGACAATTATTATTAGTTACTATAAGTGAATTTATATCAAGTCATCACCATTATCCAAGTAAAACAATGCCACTTAGAATAACTTATTAGAACTCCGTAAAAGGGTAGGATTTAGCTCTTGCCAAAATTATTTTTATTTCAAATAATTAAAGTAAGGACAATTATTATTAGCTACTATAAGTGAATTTATATTAAGTCATCACCATTATTCAAGTAAAACAATGCCACTTAGAATAACTTATTAGAACTCCATAAAGGGGTGGGATTTAGTTCTTGCCAAAATTATTTTTATTTGAAATAATTAAAGTAATTTATATTCTTTTGAAATGGACCATTTTGATTTACAACAATTATATGGTGAAATAATTTATAAGATAAAGGAATAGGTGAAATGTCTCAAGTGGAAAAATGAGAAAACATGAGAGATCCATTTTAAGTGGTATTGTTGTTGTTCTCTTATAAACATAAAAAGAAAATCTTAAATTATATATATATATATATATATATATATATATAATATATTATAATATATATATATAATATTATATATATACTCGATTTAGTAAATAATTTTGCATCTCTTCTTTTTGTGGAACACTTTCTTTTTGTTACCTGTCCTAAACCATGTATAATACTATCTCCATGCTAGATGTCAATATTGAAAACCGTTCAAACTTGTTAAATATCAACTACATACCATAGTTACCAAATTCAAATTCTATCCCATTATTCTACCACTATTTTTTAATATAAAATTAAAAGAACACTTTTTAATAGAAAACAATAATTCACCATAGAGATCCGTATCGTTTCCGCATAGACGTATTTTCCCACGAATCGGATCGTACCGGCAAATTTTCGAATTTTTATGCCAGTACGATCGAACTTGGTGACTATACTACATACACCATAACATGTAAGAGAAAAAAATACAGTTTTCTATAATTCCAAATTTTAGGTGAATTTTTTTTGTTTTTAGTTAATAAAATTCAAAGTTGGAATACATTCTCTTTCTCTTTTATGTGTATATATATATATATATATATGGGAAAAACAAGTTTATGTGATGAATCATGAATCATCCAAGATTTTGGATACAAAAATGATGTTAGTTTTTCTAATCATCATACATATGGCTCCATGTAGGTGAAAGGTCGACAATAAAACAAAGATACATGTACCTCACGGAGGAGATTCTCAAGAAGAATCTCGACGTGTGCGTGTTTGTGGAGGTGCCATCGTTGGACACATGGCAGACAATGTTGGCTATGGAGGTGCCTCGGCTACCAAAAGAGGCCGCTGAAAAGGCCATTCATGAGTGGGGGCAGTCCAAGTCTAGCATCACTCAATTCATATTTTTTAGCAAAACGACTCCGGATCTATCTAGGGCAGACTTTGAGGTAGCCAAGTTGTGGGGGCTGCACCCGAGTGTGAAGAGAGTGGGCGTGTTCCAACATTGTTACTTCGCCAGAGGCACCGTTCTTCAACTGGCGACAGACCTTGCTGAAAACAATCGAGGAGCTCGGGTGCTAGTCATCTGCAGTGAAACCACACCATTACCTTTTGCAGACCCTTCGAGACTAACCTGGACAGCTTTGTGGGGCAAGCTTTGTTCGGTGATGGTGCCGCTGCCCTCATTGCGGGAGACGATGCCATCCCTCAAGTGGAGAACCCATGTTTCAAAATCGTTTGGACAGCCTAGACAGTGGTTCCCGACAGCGACGGAGCCATCAATGGGAAGGTGAGAGAGGTTGGACTGACCTTCCAACTCAAAGGCGTGGTTCCAGATCTTATCTCTAACAACATTGAAAATTGCCTTGTGGAGGCATTCAGTGAATTCAGAATACCCAATTGGAACCAGTTGTTCTGGGTTGTTCATCCCGGAGGATGTGCCATCCTTGATCGAGTTGAGGCCAAGCTCAATCTAGATCCCACAAAACTAATACCCACCAGGCACATTATGAGCGAGTATGGAAACATGTCCAATGTCTGCATCCACTTCATATTGGATAAGACAAGGAAGGCCTCTCAAGACAACGGATGTTCAACCAATGGAGAATGATTGGAAATGGGTGTTTTGTTTGGATTTGGGTCTGGCCTCAACATTGAAACAGTCGTTCTGAAAAGCGTTCCCCTTCAATAAAAATTTAACAACTAAACTTTAAGACATAATCCCATCATCTAAGCTTTACAATAAATGTGAGAAATGCGATAGATTGTTTCTACAACTACTATTTTTACTCTTTACTTCAAGAGTAAATTATGTCATCAAAATATATTTATAATTATAATTATGTATAGTTTGAGTAAAATTATAATTATGTATAGTTTGAGAGGATTTATGATTTTTCAAGTGTGCTTTTTTACCTCTTAAAAGTCATAGATGCAAATCTTAAAGGGTGAAATATGTACATTTCTTATAAATTTATGTAGACAAATTAGTGTGTAAAAAAAATTCATATAATCTTGCCATGATTAATCTTTTCTCTCCTATTTAAAGTACGGTGAAGTATGTACAGTTTTAATAAATTTAAGTTGACAAATTACTCTGCCATGGAAAACAATATCATATACTTGTTAGGACTAATGAATCATCTCCTATTTAACCTTAAATTTGATTACTCTCCCTATAATGTCTCATTTTAATTAAATTATTATTATTAAAAATTCAATTGCATAATAAACCCATTTTCCTAATTACTTGTGGGTATTGAAATAATCACAATTACTAAATCAAAACCAACAAGGCAGTTGCTAGTACTACTTCCAACATATTGAAAATTAACTTTTTCCCTTCAAATTCCTTCCACGACCAAATTAAAAATTTAATGAATGTTCAAACAAATTTTTGGAATGTATATAAAGTTTGCAAATACATAAGCATATAAATTAAATGACTGAGCAAGGCACATAGTCATCAAAACACTTACACACCTCACATTACTAATATTAAACCAAGTACTAGTGTGTATATCACCTATAGTTTTGGTTACCTTAAACCAATTATTTAGTTTAATAAAATATTGAATAATTTATATTAATGTAGATTTATTATGTTTATTGATGTGTTTATTTTCAAATAAAATTTTAGAAGAAATATATAAATTAAACCAGCAAGGCAAATAATCATCAAAAGATTTTAGGTCTTACTAATATCAAACTAACTTAGATCCATCAACCATAAACATTTTAAAACAAAATATTTAGCCACCAAAAATTTAATACTTTATTGAAATAATCAAAACATATTACCACATTTCCATATTTTTCTGGCCAATTTGGGTAACTATGCCCATTAAAAGATGAGTAGATGTTAAAAATGAGTTTGAACGTACTGGCTGGTAGGCCATAATTTTTTACAGTCTCCCGTTTATTATAGTTCCAAATTAGGGCATAACTTTTTACGGTCTCCAGTTTACTATAGTTCCAAATTTAAGGTGACTTTTTTACCGGTTTGCTATAGTTCCAAATTTAAAGTGAATTGTTTTCTTTAATTAATAAAATTCAAAGTTTGAATATATTTACTCATGTCGATAGCTTATATCAGGAGAGCTTAAGCAATCTTCGAAATTTGACAAGAGGAGGGAGGACGTCATAGCAGAAAACCGCCTCAGCCACATGGCTAGCAGAGCTGCATTCAAAACCCAAGTATGAATAATTTGTATATGCTCTTGATGCTATTTATGTGACTGTGTTGTGTTCCATATGTCACTCACTATATTTTATTCATTTTTCTCATGGGCGGCTTCACAATGGCGTCAGTCATATATTTTCTTTCTTTTTCCTCATTTGCCGCTTCACAGTGACTCTCTTAGCTGGATTTCGACCCTTGCGACCGACTTATGGATACTCTGATTTACACTCTCCTCTCCTAGAATATGAATATTCAAAACTCATTTTGGAATGCCCCGGGAAAAAATGTAAATATTTGGTTTACTGATATAAACCGACTTTGATATTATTGTTTGTTTGAAATTTAAATATATTTATTTTCATTATGAGAGATAAGAAATGTTTCTTTTAAAAGTTGGTAACTTATCAAATAGAGTTGTTTTATTGAGGTAAAAAGACAATTGCTGTGAAGGCAACCCTAACTACCTCCCCTAAGAGTTTCCAAAGAAAAAGAGGGGAGGGGAGGAAAATCTGCACTAGGGACAGGCAGAAAAAAAGAAAAGAGAAAAGAAAGGAGGCTAACTCTGGGGATGATGAGATAGCCCTATGCATTGTGCAAGTAACTTGCGGACTGTTGTCTAGCAAGTAAGCAAGCGGGGAGATTCTGGTCATAGAAGACGAATCTCATGGTCGGGCGGTTGAGAGGCAGCAGAAGCCCCAGGTTCGGGTGAGCCTTCAAGAAGATCTTTACCAGCCGGAGAACCAGGTATGTAAAGAAACCGTTGAGGGAAAACGATTGTGTGAACTTTATAATGTATCATATTCCTGTTAAAAGAGGGTGCGGAAAGTTTTCTCTTCAGTGAAGAGTAGAGGAAATACGAGAGGAGAGATGGGTTTCCTCCTAAGAATATCCTTAGGAATGTAAGATTTAGTAGTCTGTGAAAAGCTTTCTTCTTATTTATGAATTGGAAATAACTGCAAAAGAAGTCTGTAGGAAAATTTATCCATAAATTAAAAGAAGAAAGCTCAAAATTTATAGTAGACTCAGAACTAGCAAAAAAATTTTGTCCATGTAGTAGACAAGAATCCATATAATAATTAACAGAATAACCGTTTATGAGCTCTTTCCTTAATTATGCCTGAACACAAAGAAATGCAGGAAAATCTAGAGAGTAGATTGAAACCCTCAGAAATGCAGGAAAATCTAGAGAGTAGATTCAAACCCTCGGAGCACAATCAGCAGAGAAACATTTATGAAAGATTTTAAAGAAAGCGTTGAGTGGCAAAACAGTGTCCACAAGCATAACGAATCCAAATCCAGAACCCTTTGTTTCCCTACATGCGTGTAGCTATATTATTAAATGACAGCAATGCAAATCATGCAACTATATAATATTGACAGTAGAACGAATCTTGTAGCTATATAAACATACGAAGGCGTGTATTAATGATAAAGTTAGATAATAACATAACTAGAGCTCTGAGGAGCGAATTGAAGCTTAAGAGAAAACAAAAATGTGTTACGCACAGAAGAGTAGTGGTATCATAGGGCTAGACCCGAAAGCAAATGCCAACATTCAACAAACCTGCCAGGTATATAACATTTTAATCATGCTGGAGATTGCTTACACAGAGTCTCATGAAAACACGCAGTACAAACACAATAGCATTCCATGGGTTCAAAACTGAATATATAAATTACACTATATAAACCATAGGAATGTTTCTATAACTCAACGAACCCTGAAGGGGTTAGAACATTACAGTATAAAAAGGAGTCGCAACGTGCAGTAGAAATGGCATGCATTTAAAAACTTATCATATACTCAGGTCACAAGGACCTTAACAAAAAACTGGAGAATAAATATATGAAATTGTGCTTAGCTAATACATAAAACTGTAGCAAGCCAAAGGGATTCAACCCAGCGTTTATAGCCAGAACAATCCTCTTTTAAATAAATGTAATACATAGCATAATAGCAAATTAAGAGCAAGCCCGAAGGCATGTCAAAATTTAACAATGCATCAGGATATCCAGGGCTACAGTTTTGAGGAATAATTCCTAGAACAAGATTTCACAAACCCTGAAAAGAGCAGAGTAACCCTGACCGGCGTATAGACTTCGCCATAATTCTGATACAATAAACAAAATAGGAGTCATAAAGACTTAGGCTGGAGGGGCATTTTTAAATAAAATGGAAGAACCCTTTCCTTTCAACATTAGAATGAGCAATCTGTCAATAGATCCAAAGAATCGACAACGATCAAGAGAAGTATTTCGAGGAAACTTACCCGTTAGCCAATTGCAGAGGAGGTAGAACCTAGAAAACCGGGGGAGCATTGTCATGCTGGAGGCCGACATCATGACCCTTGACCATAGAACAAAGACAAGAAAGAGAATTATCAGAGATTTGGACAAAAAACTAAAGAAAACCTGAATGGAGGAAAAGAAATCGATGAGCTTAAAAATTGCATGATAAAACTCTTACCAGAAGATGAATGCTGTAATAACCAAGTCAAATTCAGTTTGAAGCTCAGCGGTGTCCATGACCATATGCGTTCATTCAGCGTGAAGGAGTTCTGGATGATTCAGCGTGCCAGGAAGGTAAGACAGAGCTAAAGCAATGCCTGGTGCAAACAGTTTGGGGAACTCCACGCTACCAGATAAACAAGGGTGGAGCATATCGAACCAGCACAGCCCTCGGATGGGCATCCATACACCCACACCATCGATGAGGGGAGAAGACCGAGGGTGCGAAGTCAAAGTGTACACTGACTATACCCCATCATGTGACAGAGCCGGTGGACATTAAATTCCAAAGCCAGATGTAAAGAGTCAACAATGCCAGCATTAAAGCAGTCATCAAATAAACTATCCACCGAAGAGATTTTCCGATAATGCAAAAAAAACAATACTCTTGGATATTTCCAGAATGATGTATGTGGCATTAAGAAATTTAGTAAGATTAATATTTAATATTTAATAAGCACGTATGAGGTAGAATAGGGATTGAATATATGTAAAAAAAAAAAATATTTGGTAAGTTTATTTCAGGTAGGAGGGTACATTACACATTCATCCACACGTTTCATGGATTTAAAATTTTAGATGTTTAGATTAGGTTTTTAAAATTTATTAATATTAACTGTATTTTATTTATTTAACAAATAAATTATATATTATAATTTAAATAGGTATAATGGTGTTTTTATTTTTATTTTTAATATATATAATTTATATTTCAAATTAATAGATCACATTAATTTAATTCTTTTCATGAGTAGGTATTAGAATTGTCATGCAGTTGAATTGAAATAGTTTTTATTGACCAAAAAATCAGAAACAAATTGTAATGTTACTTTAAAAAATAAAATTATTTTTTTTTAATTAATTAATTGAATTTTTTTTAATTTGTGATTGGTGAAGGCAGCTGAGATCTTATTTGATAATGATGTAGTGCCGCTTTTTTTAGTACTATTTTGAGAGTGAAGTGTGCCTTAAGTTAATGACAATAAGGAGGGCCAAATCTCTAAAAACTATTCGTATTTATTTGTCTTCAAGTTCATTAAAGAGTGATATGATTTCACTTTCTTCCATAATTGAATAAATCTTCAATGCTTATTCTTTATGGAAACAAATTTCTAAGTGATAATTCAGCGCATAGTTTCTCTATGGTCCATGTTTCTGAAGTAACACCAAGCATGAAATTGTTTTTGGAAAAGTGGCCACTGGCCATGGATTTGTGCTTGATTTCACAGTTTCATTTATATTTCCAACATAATCATTGTTTTATTTCTCTATGGTCCAGATTTTTGAAGTAACACAACATGAAATGTTTTTGGAGGAGTGGCCACTGGCCATGGATTTCTGCATGATTTCATAGTTTCATTTATATCTACGATCTTTTTTTGGAGAATTGGCCATAGATTTATGCGTGATTTCACAGTTTCACTTATATTTCAACCGTGACCATATTCGACTAAGGAATTTTCTCAGGTCGTGAAGTGACTCCAATCATGAACATATTCCCACTAAGGTTGCGAGAGATAGGGTTGGAAACCCAAACCATCAATGCCAACAACATATTGAATACAACCTAATGTGGTCGAACATTGTTTGTTCAATAAACTTTTATGCTAGTAGACAGATACGCGATAATAAATTCTGATATTTTATTACCTGAAACGAACTCCAAAATATATTAATATAACAAGAATTTCATTATTTATTTATTGCAGTAAACTCTAAAATATATTAATATAATAAAATTGTTGATATTACTTTAATTTTTCTACTTTCTAAATATTTCATCAAAATTTATTAGTACTAACCATTTTTTTTACAACTATTCATTATTGTTAAATTTGGAGGTATTTATTGCTAATAAATAAGTCATATGGGGTTTGACCCTTATTGTAATGCATGGGCCTGTGCGGCAAATTCTTTTTATAACAATAATTGTTAATTGATATTGGTTAATAGAAGGATTTTTTTAATTTTCAAGGGATATTTTTGTTTTTTTCAAATTCATTAAAAATAATTATAATTTTTGTGAAAGACTTTGTTACAATAAAAAATAAAAAAAAGTTAAAATCCCTTTTGTTTCAGAGTTAAAATCCTTATGACAAAAATCAAGAAGACTTAAAATCCCTTTTTTTTCATTTGGGTTTGGCATTGGTTCAAAATGCTCATAAATTTTATTACTTTAAATTTTAAAGTTTCCTTGATATGTTTAATCATTTGAAATTCAAAATATTTAACATTCTATATGTATATGATTTAGGAATATTTATGAATAGATTTTTCTAATTAATTGATAAATTAAATTAAATTTTATAATATTTAATAATAAATATTGTATTTAAAAAATATGTATTAAAATTGTTTTATTTTATTAAAATTATGAAAATTTAGTTTTTTTTTTCTTCTTCAAAATAGCATTAATGGAATAAATTAAATTGTAATTATAATTTAAGTGGTTTGTGACTATTTTAAATACGATATCATTCTTTTCTATATTTAATTAGGGCATAGTCTATTTTCATTCACAAAGACCAGGTGTTTGGGCTTTCACAAATCTAGGTTACAAGGTAAGAAATTGATGATGATGATGATGGTGGTGGTGGTGGTTAACGTCCACTAAGACCAAATTGGTCTATTGGACCTATAATTTTCTTAGTTTTTAATTATCTGGCTCCTCATCTTTCTTGCCGAGATTGGTGTTGTACCTTTCTTCTTTTTCTCTACGGTCTTCCAACTTCCTTTATCTTGCATCCCCTTCATCTCTTCTGGTTCTTGGGACATTGGTGTCTTAGCTTCGCGATCTATTGTGTTCGTCCTTTTGAAGATAGTCAAAGAAGAAGTTTGGTCTAGGAGATCTGCTTTGCTATTAAATGAAGATTTATTTTGTGCAGTCAAATCCTCATAACTGTTGATTTTTTGGGCGGGGCTTTCTCCTTGCCTGTCTTGAGAGTTGTTTCTT
The DNA here is from genome assembly GCA_000404065.3 of Pinus taeda. NCBI lineage: Eukaryota > Viridiplantae > Streptophyta > Pinopsida > Pinales > Pinaceae > Pinus > Pinus taeda. The sequence continues at coordinate 42,777 of APFE030574875.1, forward strand.
TCCTGTCCGATTTCTTGTGATTCAGATTTTTCTCTAGAGTATTCTTCTTTGATGACAGTGTAGTATTCATTTTGTGCTCCTTCCCACCATGTAGATCTGTGGTGGTTATTTCTAGCAAAATTTTTCTGGGAGGCTTTTGGGTAACTTTTGGCTAGATGCCCTGTCTCAAAGCAGGGTCGACATCTGAAGAAAACACTTCCGTAATCGAGTTGCTGGTTCCACACATAGTCTTTACTTGTTAGGTTTATTTCTACTAGAAATCCTGCACTGTAATCCATTTCCACACAGATTAAAAAATATTAGTCGAAAACCTCCAAATTTGAGGAGAGGAGGGAGGACGTCATAGTGGAAAACCCCATTCAAAACCGTTACCGAACCCAACTATCTCCCCTCTTGAGACATACGTGTGGATGAATATTCAAAACCCATTCATGTACGCGTTTCAAGGATTTAAAATTTTAGATATTTAGATTATTTTTATAAAATCT
>APFE030574875.1:43597-61453 GCA_000404065.3 Pinus taeda
AAATTAATAAATCAATTTGATGATGATGATGCAGCATTGAGACCAAACTTTGGTCAATCAGACTTAAAGAAATTAATTATTTAGTTTGATTTAAGATTTGATCTCTATGCTCAAAAAGCTTGGAGAGAAGCCTACTGAGCTCACTGTAATTTTGACAAGGTAAAAGGCTAGGAAGTTCAATGTTGCAACAAAGATTTTGAAACTGAGATCTAATGTGATTGTATGCTGGGCACTTTAAGAAAAAGTGATTTTCATCTTGAATGTTCGTATTTACTTATATAAAATATAAGTAAATTATATATATATCTATATATATATATATATATATATTTTCAATTCTATTATTATAATTAAATATATAATTTAAAACCATTTTGAAAACTGTATCAATAATAAATGGTTGTAAAATATATATAAACATATAATACTATATATACTCTTTTTATTAAATTTTGATAGTTAAACTATATAAATATACTATAATTTAAATATTCTAAAATCAGAATATTAATAATATGACTCAAATATTATAATATTTTATAGAATTTAAAATTAGATTATTATTCAAAATAAATATATTTCACATATTTTCTTAAACTGTTATTTAACTAATCAATAATTGAATTTTATTGTAATTTTTCACATAGAAAGAAAGAAAGAAAATTATTTTAATCTCCATAACGTTAAAGATAACTTGTAAGAGAAATAAAACATCATTTAAACTATTTTAACATCAACAAACTCTAAAGATAGAGACAATCATTCCAATAATCAACAAACCAATACCCAAAACAAATTTTATGGAGAAACAAACCAAATACAAAAAAAAAAAAGACTCCATAAAGATATAATAAATATCCTAAAGATTTTGCACATGTTGCATCTTCTCCCTCCCATGCTTGAAATCCATTAGTAGAATGTTAAAAGTAATAAATATATTAATTTTGCTCTCATATATCATTAATTTTATAAATTTAAAATTAGCATTTATTTTATTTAATTGATTTTAAAAATAATGAAATTTAAAAAATGCTAAAATAATGTAAGAACAATTTTTTTTTTTAAATAAAGAATAAAATAATTGTTTTATTTATTACTTAAAAAAAATAAAAAATAAAAAATATTATAATTTACATATCAAATCAATATGGAAAATTATTATTAGCTATTATAAGTGAATGGATACTCAAATGTATATCCATTTTTACTCCAAGAGAATAAATGTGACAAAGATAAAGTGTTTTTAAATTTCTCAATTAAAAGGTTACAATTTTAAATTCCAAGAGGGTAGACTTTGACTCTATCTTTCTTTCTTACTAAAAACTTACAATTTTAAAGTTATGCACATCCTTATCTCTTAATGAAATGCTACTGTATAAATTTTATGTATGTCTTTATAAAAGTTATGTACGTCTTTATAAATTTTAAATTTTAACAATTAGAAGATCACTCCAACTTCATAAATAAGCAGAGAGATAATTGAGTATAAAATTGACCACTATTATTAAAGTTAGCTAGATATCAATTCACTGCAATTACTAAAGCAATAATGCCATTGTGACCACTCCTTCCCATATTCAAAGTTAAGTTCTTATTCTCTTCCGATGAGAGTGCTTCCTTCACATTAAAAGATGAGTGAATGTTAAAAAATATTCTAAGAAGTACTTTCTTGTAGCACATAATCTTTTGCGTTCTTTCGTTTGCTATAATTTTAAATTTTAGGTGAAATTTTTTATTTTTAAGTAAATAAAATTTAAAGTTTGAATAATTATGTCGATAGGTATTTCTTTTGAATGAGTCTATCTCTCATTTTTGTCTACACTTCTTGTTTCCATTTGAGATTTGTGCACAAATTTTTACGCCCACCCTTTTTCCCTCGACCTGATATCTGCGAAATCCATTTTTACGTCGGAGTTCCAAGACTGTCCGACAGATGAAAGCATTTATAGAAGACAACACTGTTAGGCACTTATGATTCATGTTAACGCTATGTTGAATATCGAAAAATTATCATATAAAACCTCTCAAGCTTAATCGCATTGTTGCCACCCCTCCTACTCCTCCTCCTCCACCTCGAATTATATTTAGTAGGATCAGAGAAATGAGAGTATATTCTGGTGAATTATGCTAGGAAGACGTTTCATCACTAAAATTTATCTGTCCACTGCGAGGCTCTGGAATCCAAGATGTCTCGTCCAAAACCAGTGGCGTCGAGATCATGCAATGCATGAGCCCAAGTTACATTTGACGAGACTTATCTGATCATCAATGGGAAACAAAGACTTACCATTTCGAGAACCATTCACTACCCATGCAATGCCCTAGAGGTCAATTTTTGTAACATGCTTTTCCTGCATTATGATCTGCATTTTTTCGCCTCCTTTTGTGTTGTCTAGATCACAATATACATACAATGAATCTGTATTTCTCCTCTTCTCTTTTTTGTTGACATATATACAATGTATATACATATGATATCAATGGTAAATAATGATTACCATTTATACAATTGTACAGATGTGGAATATGTATTTCTTCTCTTCTCTACTTAATGATATATATACATATGATATCAGCGTTGAATGATGGTTACTATTTGTGTAACTGTAGAGATGTGGCCTGAGCTAATAGAAAAATATAAAGAGGGAGGACTAGATTGCATTCAGACTTGTTTTTTCTGGAATATGCATGAACCAGAGTAGGGCAATTAAAGAGACAATCGAAACTCGCCAAATTTTATATATAATTTGTGCAATCTTTTTATTCAAAATGTTAGAATTTGACTCTCAAGACATGTCGATTTTCGAATCGTGCTAGATTAAATGGAACCTTGTTTATTGGTTCATCGTACAAGTCGAGAAAAGGTATGGAAACAATGCATGTCCATGATATTTTGATCAAATAAATTATATTATTTATATTGTTTAAAATATAAGCTTAATGTTAATTGTATTCATACAGATGGCAAGTTTCTAATAATTTTTTATTTTATTTTATTTTATATAATATAATGATTCAAAAAAAATTATCATTTAGTTTTATATAATATAATCACTTGATAATTTAAAATAAGGTTATGGTTTAATAATAGAGATATAACATTTGATTTTATTTATTATTAGTTTATATTTATCCATTTGAGTTTATTGTTATTAGTCTATATTTTATCTTGATGGAATTTAGAGGGACAAAATTATTTAGATGCAAATTTCTTCCAAGTATAAAATTTGAGGAAAGGTTTGCATCTATAGATATTTGATATTGATTTGATCCATTTCAAAACTTAATGGATCTAGAACTAAGATGAATCTAAACCAATTTTCATTTTAAACTATAAGTTTTTATAATGTCCTTTCAATGTTGAAGTGGAATTATAAAAGGGTTTCTTGTCATGTTTTGTAAGGATACAAGCCTCACATTGCTTCAAGTTCCTTGGACCAATGGTCGGCAAGCCAAAATCACCATTTTTATTCATAACATGAAGACTTCCATAATTTATGTGCCAAAATCTAGCATGCCACAAGAGATTAGAGGACATTTAGCATGTCACAAGATATTAGAGGTGTAGAAATTCCCACTGTAGATCAACAGATTATGCAATACACTAAAACACAATACAAGATCTACTTCTACAACACTTTTCAGAAGCTTAATCGAATTGAGAAAGATCAAGAGAACACATATAACTAAGAATGAGAAATCAATCACACATAATAAAGAAGAAATATCCTGGGGAAAGCCTCGGCCTAAAGCCCCAACTCTGTATTATCATACAAGTGGAAATCTTGTTCAAGATACAAAAAGAATCAGCTCTCAAGCTATCCTCCTCTCTTTGCAATCAAACAATATAGCTCACAGACTGAGTAGACACTGTACATGTCCTCCTCAAGCCCTCCAAGCCTCCTATTTCCTTGCACAATTTTTCTTGGGGCCCAATGATGTCACATGTGTGAATTGGCCTCATCACACTCACTAAACCTGAAGAAGTAACTGTGCAATCATCAAGGAAAGAATTCCTTCTGCATGCAAGGAATATTGACAATGGAATATTCTAGCAACTGATAGTACACTACCCCTCCATCTTATCTCAATTGGGTCTCTGTCTGAACTGACATGCATGAGTTATTTATGAGATAATACTCAGTTATCTGAAGTGCAGTAGTTACATGCATGCAAGCATTAACTAACTGGACTTAGATTAATTTAAACAAACCATTTAAATCAATCTAACTAGACTTGACTTAGTTAACTGGGCCAACTAATTACAACGCATCCTTATCCTTTAACTGATGGATAAAATCCTTAATTAATGGAGAAATTGTTGCATGTCCCCACATAGACTTCAAGTTTGGTTTTTCTTAACTAATTAACTCAAGATGAATTAATTAATTATTTTAAAAACTGTTGCTAAGATCAAATTCAAATTTTACTTCACTATTTTAGTTTAGGGATTGACTAAAATAGGAAGGTATCCCAAAATTATATTTATAGAGTGTTATCTTTAGCATTTCCATTTTTGCACCCATTGTTGCTAAGATCAACACTGGCTACACTGCTATTTATAGCAATGCTATTTTTAGCATTTCTTGTCTCTATTTTCAACACTCCCTCTCAACAAGAAAGGGATTATTAGTAACCCCAATCCTATCTCTATGAAACTCGAACTTGCATTTTGACAATGCCTTAGTCAAAATATCTGCATCTTGTTCCTCGGTCGAAACATACAGCAACAACATGATCCTCTTGACCACACAGTCTCGAATATGGTCATACTCGATATCAATGTGCTTGGACCATTCATGAAAAACTGGATTCTCAGAGAGTTTGATACAACTCTGGTTATCGCAGTAGATCACTATACGATCCATCATCTGACCAAACAATCCCACTAGAATCTTTCACATCCAAATGGCCTCACATGCATCCTGACTAGCAGCCATGTATTCAACCCTTGCTAGCTAAGTGAAACTGATTTTTGTTTCCTACTATACTAGGAAACTACCATTGAACCAAGGTTGAAGATTCCTCTAGAAGCGCTCTTTCGGTCTGATGGACTCCCTGCCCAATATGCATCTGTGAAGTCCTGAAGCTTCACTCCCTTTGTCTGTCTGTACCACAATCCGAACTGAGATGTGCCTCTAAGGTATGTCAACACATGCTTCACTGCCTTCCAAAAGAACTTGGTAGGCTGAACCATAGCTTGACTCAGCTGGTTCACCGCAAAGCATAAGTCGGATCATGTGTTCACCAGATACATAAGTAAACCCACTAGCTACTGATAAACAATAGCAGCTACTACGTCACCTGAAGTAGCATCCTCCTTCCTCCAGTTCCCAGCTAGAGGAGTTTGCATGGGCTTGCACTTGTCCATGTGAAATCGCATGAGTATCTCATTGGCATACTTTCCTTGAGACACAAATACTTCCCCATATTTCTACCATACCTCAATGCCTAGAAAGTAGTGCATAAGGCCCATGTCCTTCATCTCGAACTCTCTTGCAAGGCGTTAAGAAATTATTCAGAGAAAATAAATTAATATTGAGATTTACCGAGATGAAAAATAACCAGCGATAAACACAACACATAAACACACATGTTTATCTGGGAAAACCCCAAATCCGGGGAAAAACCCAACCATAATAAAATTTCAGTATCCTTAGCCAAAACCCTAGCCAATCCAACCAAGTGAGCCTTCACCACTCACCTCCAAGTCTTTCTTTACAATGAAGTCCTTCCAGCCTTTTATAAGCTCCATTACATATAATACCATGGGCAGAATACCATGGGTGCACAATACCATGTGCCCCAAAACCATCATTGTTTAACTTGGTCAACTTTGACTCTATCCTAAGTCAATTTTACCTAACAATTCCCCCCTTAAACTTGACTTGGGGTTCCTTGACTAACTCCAGCAAAACGTGCTAAGTGAGACAATCCCGCTCACTCTAGCTCTTACCCCCCTCAGAGTTTTTACACGGGGTATTGTTAACCCGACATCCCCCCTATCACCTAGGTCTAACCCAGACTTTATTGGTGATCACCGAGGGGTACACATTCCTTATTAGGTCTTACAGTAGTATGCCCATTTACATGCAATAATTTTGACTTCATTAAATTATTATTACTTTTTTTATTGTTGATGTTATTCTGATCCATGCTCTCTCAATTTGATTTGCTCAAAAACCTCTATCAAACCGCTCCAACTGTGAACCCGACGAGAACCTCATATATTCTAGCACCGGTGGCCTCACGTAGCAGAAAACGAACAATTTTAGAAGCCGCATGAATCCCAAACAATTCATCAGCATGTTCGAAACTAGTCAATATTATTCCGCTGACCTTCTTTAAATAGCTGCATGAATGCCGAACAATTCATCAGCATGTTCCAAACTGGTAAATGTCGCAAATGCACTGCGATCCCTAGTAGTTACGACACTATCTTCCACACACTCTCCTCGAGGTTATTTCGCGTACGGTTGTTCCACCATTATTTTCAGACTCGAATCTGTAAAAAGGCTACATTGATCTCATCAGGCACTATAAACCCCTGGCATCAAAGAAAGCTCCATTACATGTAATACCATGGGCAAAATACCATGGGTGCACAATACCATGTTCCCCAAAACCATCATTGTTTAACTTGATCAACTTTGACTCTATCTTGAGTCATGTTTACCTAACACAAGATCCTCCTTGCAAGACTGTATCAGCTCATCATCACCTGTCAAAATCAGATCATCAACATAAAGAACAATGATCAATGGTTTACCTTCTACCATGATGTGGTAAAGGTTCGCATCTGCTTCACTCTTGGTGAAGGCCAAAACAATGAAATAGTTGTCGATCCTAGTGTACCAAGCATGGGGTGCTTGCTTCAGCCCATATAGAGCCCTCTTGAGTATGCACACATGCGACTCACGATCGAAGGTTTTCAAACCTTCTGGATGCTCAATGTACACCTCCTCCTCAATCTTCCCATTGAGGAATGTTGTTTTCACATCCATCTGGTGGATCTTCCACCCCATCTAAGCTGATAGTGTCAACATCAATCTAATCAATGAGTACCTTGCTACGGGAGCAAATATCTCATCGTAGTCGATCCCCTCGACCTGTGAGAAACCCTGGGCAACAAACCTTGCCTTTTGTTTTTCAACATGGCCATTAGCAACCTACTTTACCTTGTAAAGCCATCTAGAACTCACCACGAACTTGCCCTAAGGCCTTGGGACAACATCCCACACACTGTTCTGAATGATAGAGTTGTTCTCCTTTACCATTGCATCAACCCAGACTGGTTGCTGCATTGCCTCCTTGAATGAAGAAGGTTCGGTATCTACACACTCCCCAGCAGAGGCCATGTACCCAGTGTACCGCTCGGGTGACCTCCTCTGTCTGCGCTGAGAAGATGGCTGTCCCACATTCTCCCGCGCATCCAGCATCAACCCATCAGCTTACCTTGAGTGTTTCTGCCCATCTCTGGAAGTATTAGCATGAGTGGATGTCTCCACTCATGGATCCTCTACATGCTACTGCTCCGCATCAATCTGAGCCTCCTCATCCTTAGGAACCGAAAGTTCCTCATTTTCATGCAACTCGAGCTCCCTCTCAAGTGATAAGTGCATAGCTTTCTACTCGTCAAACTTCAGATCCTTTTGTACCACTGTCCTTTGAGTGGAAAGCAGGTACACCCAATAGTTGTGGGTTGTCCTTGTACCCCACAAGTATTCCCAACCCAGCTGTTGGGTCTAGCTTCTTCCTAGCATCTTTGCTCACATGACAGTAAACTGATGATCCAAAGATTCGAAAGTGACTTACATCAGGTCGCTTCCCAGAATAGGCCTCCATAGGTGTCTTCATCCCGAGTATATGGTACGGGCTTTTGTTCTACAAGTATATTTTTGTATTGCATGCCTCATCCCACAAATGTAGTGGTAGGCTTTGTTCATGCAACATCGCTCAAGCTGCTCCCACAATCGATCTGTTCTTCCTTTTGGCCAACCCATTCTATTGTGGGTTATGGGGTGCCATCAATTCTCGTTTAATACCTTCTGAAGCATAGAAGTCTTTAAATTGTTAGGTGACATACCCCCCACCATTGTCGCTATGCAAGGCTTTTATTTTCTTTCCAGATTCTTTCTCTGCCAAGGCTTTAAACTCACAAAACCTCAACAAGGTCTGATCCTTCTTTTGCATAAAGTAGATCCAGTATCTACGAGAAAAATCAACAATAAAAATAACATAGTACCTTTATTTAGCAGTGGAGGATGTAGATAAGGGCCCACAAAGATCTGAGTGAACTCGCTCCAAGATTTCTCCAGCTCTACTATCTTAATCCATAAAGGAAGATTTCACATACTTACCCAAGGTACAACCTTTGCATGTACTCATCTGCTCAAGTTTTCCTTTGGGTAATCCAGTAGAAATCTGTTGGATGATCTTCAGGGCTCCATGGTGCAAGTCACCCAGTCTTCTATGCCATAGCTCGCCAACATCTTGGCTCTACAACATCTTAGCTTTGGAACTCAAAGCAACACAATAGTCTACCTCTAGCTTGTAGAGATTCTTGACTTGAATCCCTATTTGTTTTGTCTGTCTAGTACCGATATTCCTCAGGAATACCATTCCTTTACTAGCATAGTGATAGACACAAGATTCTTCTTTAGACCTGGTACATACTTTACATTAGTCAAGGTGAGGGGAGCTCCATGCTCCCTCTGAAACACAATCATACCTTCACCTAAAACACAATCGTACTTTTTATCATCACCCATCTCGATCCGCATCTAGAGATCCTTCTCCTCTAAGGTACTGAAAATATTCTTGTCACTTGACATGTGGAATGAAGCTCCACTATCCAAGTACCACACATATCCCACCGTGGATGAAACCATGCATGTGATAAGTGAGAAATCCAACTCAAACTGTGAGGCCAATGCCTCACCATCAAATCCCTTCGAGGAACCTTTCTTGGATTTCTTCTGTGGACTATTCATAGCATAATGGCCCACTTCATGGCAATGAAAGCATCGCACTTTTGATTTGTCAATCTTGTTCCCACCATGGGAAGAACCAGATTTGTGATGGGATACCTTCCCTTTCCCTTTCCTCACCTTACTTGCTAGGGCTAGATTTTCCTCATCATCTTGCTTCGATGAGGATCCATCTCTGGTGCTTCTTGTTATTTCCTCCTGCATTAGATCCTCCTGAATCTGGCAGTTTTTCTCTTCCATTAACTGAGTCTTGGTAGCTATGCCATCTCCTAGGAAGACTGAGCAGTGCAAGACTCACCATGTCATTGTCAGCGGTCGTGATCCCTACACTTCTAAGCTCATCCTAGAAGTGGTGAGCTTGTTCAGATATGTAGAGATTGTGTCACCCTTTTCATACTTGATCTTACGAAGCTTATCTTTCAGCGCCAATTTCTTCTGATCATTGTTGTTCTGATATAAATATTTCAATGTTTTCCACATAAAAAACAAAGTCTCCTTCCCATGGAGGCTCGAGACAATGTCGTCACGAATTCCCTCCAGGAGGATTCTCCTTGCTCTAGCCACACATTTCTTCCATTCTGCCAATTGAGTAGCATCAGTTGGCTTCGGGACTTCTTGATCAATGAAGTCCTTTAGACTGTTATCCTCTAATACTACCTCCATGTGATCCTTCTAGGCTATATAATTTGAGCTACCATCAAGGGCATACTCAGGTCTTAAACCACTGAACGCCATAGGTGAAATAGAGATGTGATAAGAAATCGATTTCAATATTCAAGAACCAAACTTCAATCTTCTCCTTCTTGTATATTGTTCTTTGCTTTGATCACCTTTGCTCCAATACCATGTAGAAATTCCCACTCTAGATTAACAAATTATGCAATATACTAAAACACAATACAAGATCTACTTCTACAACACTTTGCGGAAGCTTAATCGGATTAAGCAAGATCAAGAGAACACATATAACTGAGAATAAGAAATCAATCACACATAACATAGAAGAAATATCCCGGGGAAAGCCTCAACCTAAAACCCCAACTCTGTATTATCATACAAGTGGAAATCTTGTTCAAGTTAAAAAAATAATCAGCTCTCACACTATCCTACTCTCTCTGCAATCAAACAATACAACTCACAGACTGAATGGACACTGTATATGTCCTCCTCAAGCCCCCCAAGCCTCCTATTTCCTTGTGCAATTTTTCTTGGGGTCCAATGATGTCACATGTGTGAATTGGCCTCATCAAACTCACTAAACTTGAAGAAGTAATTGCACAATCCTCAAGGAAAGAATTCATTCTGCATGCAAGGAATATTGACAATGGAATATTCTAGCGACTGATAGTACACTACCCCTCCATTTGATCTCAACTCGGTCTCTGTTTGAACTAACCTGCATGAATTATTTATGAGAGAATACTCAGTTATCTGAAGTGCAGTAGTTACATGCATGCAAGCATTAATTAAGTGAACTTACATTAATTTAAACAAACTGTTTAAATCAATCTAACTCAACCTGACTCAGTTAACTAAGCCAACTAATTACAACTCATCCTTATCCATTAAATGATGGATAAAATCCTCAATTAATGGAGAAACTATTGCATGTCCCCACATAGACCTCAAGTTTGATTTTCCTTAACTAATTAACTCAAGATGAATTAATTAATTATTTTACAAATTGCTGCTAAGATCAAATTTGAATTTTACTTCACTATTTTAGTTTAGGGACTGACAAAAATAGGAAGGTATCCCGAAATGCTATTTTTAGCACTTCCATTTTTCCATCCATTATTTCTAAGATCTACACTGGCTGAACTTCTATTTATAGCAGTGCTATTTTTAGCATTTCTTGTTGCTATTTTCAACAAGAGAACATTGTACCTTCATCAAGGTGTGAAGAAGATGTAGAATTATGTACCTATCTAGATATCATTTTAACCTTCAATATTTTCTCATCAAACATGTGAATGGAATGGCCTTGCTATTGAATATACTCTAGAGACATAAGTTCCTCCATAACATAAGTAGACGTAACATTGTTGTCTAGTATTTGTTATTCAATATGTTTAAGTTTCTTCACGGAAGCATCATTTTATAATGATGCTATATAAAAAATTGTCATCCATGACCTTTCACCCAACATGGTTTGTAGCAACATTTTCCCTTCAAAATGTTTTGTAACCTTGATGATGGTAACAATATTTTCTCGAAGATTCATTGACCATGTAACATTATCATCATAATTATTGACACAATATAGAAGTAATAGACAACTTTTTTTCTTCATATTCTTTTGTATAAAAGAGAATTGGTTGAAATTTTAACCAAGTCACGTTTGAAATATGGAGGTCTCGTTATTGAAGTTTTTGTCTTTTCATAAACAACATATTCTTGTTAAAATTGTTATTTTTTATTACTTGAACGGAAAGGGAAAATCGAGAGTTAATGAGTGGATAAAACGTGAAGCACATGATCTAAAATATAACTCAGACAATAAGTGGAAAACACACTTAACCCAATCAAAAAGTGAAACTACCAATACACCAATCGTTTCCAGTTGTTGCATTCTTCTCCTGTTCTCTTGACACCTATGCACTTCATTTTCTCTGCACCCCTACTACCACCATAATTCCAATTGAAAATGGAAATGTGTGACTCTGCAGTTGTGAACTATGGTTTAATAATGGTCGAGAGATGTTTAATATCTATTATAGATATCATAAGATCTGTAAGATCTATCTCAAAAGGACCCTTACTTAATTTTTGCACTTTATTTTCCCGAATGTGGAGTTTGATTTGTTTATGTGACATATTTATGTTGCATTAATATTGTATAAATTTAATGATGTCTGAAATTTTTCTTCTCTTAGAACTTTGAAAGCATTTTGGTTCTCTTAAATGTATAAAATGAGGTGGATATGGGAATATGGAACTTGCGTGTCCATATGAAAAATTCACGAGACTAACACTCATCTTACTGCTATCAGGAGCTCAACACTCTAAAAAAGTGAGTGAATGGTGAAAGGAAGCTTGGGAAGCCACAGGCATATATGGAAAAACTGAGGCCAAGGCGATCAAGCATTTTAAGAAGATTTAAGAACCAAAATGGTTCCTCCATTTTGTTTACTATTCGCCTATTAGGTTAGTGGTATGTATGATCAATATCTCATCCTGTATAATTCATAATCTCTTGTTTCAGTCGATATTGATTAATTAGTTTGTGTTGGTAGATTGCGTTCTCTAAAGATTGCTTGATTCCCGAGAAGGCCACAACAGTGACAGAGAACAGGATCATGGTTGAAGGGGTCCTTGCATCTATCATTGGAAAAAGTGGTGTATCTCCTAACACCAAGACTTCAATCGCAGATTGGCTCTCCAAGTTGGTAAGTGCCAAGAAATAAAATTCATTGTATGGGAATATATGAAAATTCCCCATTGATACAATTTGGAAATTGTAGTGATCCACTTGTTTGTTTTTTATTTGTGTATTGGGTGCATTGAATGTGGACAATAACACAACCATATTAACTTCAAGGCTAAAGTTGAGGGTTGATATGTAGAATTTCATAGAATATTGGAATATTGAAATCCCTATATTTTCAACCTTGAAGCCTGGAGCTTTTAAACATGGAAATGCATCTTTATTTCATCAATTTCATTAAAAACCCCTTTCTAAAACACATATCAAATGAATATTTAGATGGGTCTATGTTGGATCTATGAAACTCACTGCAAGAATAAGAAACTAACCACCCAAATTTTAGCCAAAACAAGACTGAAATTCCCAAAACCTATTGCTTTATGGGTTCTCAGTTAAATTTTAGATAGGAATACACAAATTCTCTAACTTTGAAACCTTGAGCTTCTAAACACGGAAATTATTTTTCAATTAATGGATTCTATTAAAAATCCTTTCCCAACCATTTACCAGACTGAGAAAAATAGAGATAGACGAATAATTCAAATTGTCATTAGTTAGAAATCTATGGAAATAATTCATCCCATAGTGGGATTCATCGCTCACTCAATTTTTTTTTAATATTTTTCAATTTTAAAGAAGAAAAGGAGAAGAAAACCATGTAAGAGTTTCTCACTTTTCCTTTATAAATTGGGCTCACCCTGCATTTCATCCTGTGTCCACAACTTTCATTCAGGAAAAGTGACCCAACACAAGAAGGTCTATTGAAAATACTGGGTCATCTGTATAGTGCTCATTATGGTTGTTTCTTGTTTTATTTGAGGAAATTTAATGTAAATATTATGTGTATCAAGCAAACACTATAAATGATGAGCTAGATGTCCAAAATTGATTTTCTCTTATCAAGTATTATTATCAATTTTTGACAAACTTTGTTGTTTCCATTTGCGTTTTTGTTTTCTTGACTAGCTCGTATCAAGTATAATTATCGGTTTTTGAAAAATTATGTTGTTGTGATTTTCGTTTTTGTCTTCTTGCATGCCACAGTCTAAGTTTCCTTTTGTAAATCCATTTTATTCCCTTTTTAGATCCAAGGCTTAATCCTCATTACAAAAATTTATTATTCTGTTTAAAAAAATAATTTTTGGTAGGCAAAATTTAATGTCCTTTTTATTCATTATATTTTGTAGAATATGTTTTAAAAGTCTATGGTTCTTTTTTGACATAGATAAAGTGTTTTTTCAGTCTATTCAAGGGCTTAGTTTTCAACTTTTCTAGGTAATTATCAGTTTTTGAAAAACTCTCTTGTTGAAAATTGTGGTTTCATTTTCTTGTATGCCACAGTTTACGATAATGTATGTGTTTTCATTGGAAGAAATGTACATAGAATTGCCTTTTGAAAAGCCCTTTTATGGGCTTTGTTCATCCAATGCATAATCTTCATTACAAAATTTCGTTATTCTGGTTTAAAAAGTTAATTTTTGGTAGGCAAAATTTATTCATCTTTTTTATTCGTTAAAATTTGGAACTATGTTTTAACTCCTTATTTTTGGTATTTTTTGAGTGTGTATCAAATCGGTTTTTTAATTTGGATTATATCTGAAATTAAAATAGCACCACTTACCATTCATATATAAATTAAAATATATTTAGATCGTAAAGACCTCATATTGATTGTCCTTGTTATTTTGGGAACCTCCCAATGTGTTCAAAATTTAATAAGAGGAGGGACGACGTGACAGTGGAAAAGCGCTTCTGGCACATGGCTAGCAACTGCCGCATTCAAAACCATTACCCAACAACCCCTCGAAAGCAGATTGCAGGCATAATGTGTTTCAATTACCGGTGGAACAGGGCATAATGGGTGGATTTATAAGCGCCTCCCAAGGTAATGTGAGCCATTCTAGAATCTAATGAATAGAAATTCTTGAAATCCTTCAATGGTCAATTGGTTCCCTAAATTGAATTGAATCGATGTGTCATTGTGTTCGGTACATCACTGCTTTACCCTCAGTTTTATATTTTCATTCTTTCCCTCATTCGCCGCTTCATAGTGGCGTTCGTGACATCTCTTAGTTGGATTTGGACCTCTTAGCACCGACTTGATGGAGAATCTCACTTAGAGTCTCCTAGAATATGAATATTGAAAACACATTCATGTTTCACGAGCAAGGCATACCTCTTTTGATTGTGGGTCGAGATTTGATAATACACGCCTTAAAAGTGATCCATCTGTATTCCTCCAAACGACCCATGGATTTAAAATTCTAGATATATAGATTATTTTAAAAAAATATTAATATAAATCATATCTCATTTATTTAACAAATAAGTTATATATAGTAATTTAAATAGGTTTAGGTTAGGCAAAATGTGTTTTTAATTATTTTTAATATATAACTATATTTTTTATAAATGTAATTATAATTTCAAATTAATAGTTACTTACTCAATAATAACAATTAAAGTAAATTAATTAGTTCTTTAATTAACATTTTTAATAGTGTCCTCCAAGCAATAGTAAATATTATCTTGAAGACGAAGTTTTAAATTTAACATCTTTCTCAATTAACCTCTCGATCTTTCTGTTGAGAGGCATAGATATTGTTAATCAGTTAATGGATGAAATACAATTTTCTTGAATGCAAAGTACAATGTAATAGTGTTAAGAATGCAGTCCAATTATAAATAGTCTTGTGATCAATCTCAAAATATTTTTATCTACTATTATTATTGTCATCATTGTTAGTTTAGTCATCTTTTGATATCAATTATATGAAAAGAGAAGTTGAAATCATAAACCATTCACACATTTAACTCATTCTATTATAGTAAACTTCATATCTTCTCTCTCTTGCAATCCAGTATTAATAGGTTTAATTACTATAACACAAAAATCAATACACATTGTCAATAAATTTTTTATACTTACACAAATAAGTGTGTGTTGTTAATCCAATCACTTTAAAATTAATGTACCATCATACATCAAGTTACATCAAATTAAAAATCATCTATATTGAAATCAATACATCTAATACAAACAATCAAATAAGATTAGAAAAAAACATCTACAATGAAATCAATGAATCTAATACACCATAGCTCTTTTTATCGTATCCCCTATCACATTTACCACTATGCTATACATCTAATACAAACAATCAAATAAGATTAGAAAAAAACATCTACAATGAAATCAATGAATCTAATACACCATAGCTCTTTTTATCGTATCCCCTATCACATTTACCACTATGCTTTGGTATCTCTTTATCGTTGATCTGATCATGGTGGGAATAGGAGTGGATCTACTCTGCTTTGTTATACAATTTTGATTGAAATGTATTGGCATTGTTTTGTATTTGGTAGGTTGTTCTTGGGTGAGTTTATTTTAGTTGTGCATAATGTATTTAAGTTGTTCTGTGTTTGGTAGGTTTTTTCGGGTGAGTTTATCTTAGTGGTTTGTAATGTATTTACGTTGCTTTGGGTCTAGTATGTTGTTCTTACAAGGATTTATTTTATTTGTTTATATGGTGAGGTTGTTTTTTTAAATGTATATTGGATTTTTATTTTACTATTAATATTTGAGTATTAATATTGTAACTGATTTGTGTGTTGATTTTACTTTTTTTAATAAGGTAGTATAGAAGTTGTAAGTATTTGCTTAATTATAAGTATAATTATATATGTTTTTTTAAAAGAGCATAGATGCAAATTGTATGTACATCTCTAATAAATTTAAGTTAACAAATGGTTGTGAAGAAAAATATCTCAAAAGTTTGCTACGAATAATTCTTTCTCTACTACTTAAGGTGAAGTATGTACATTTTTCATAAATTTAAGTCGACAAATTACTGGGAATGGAAAAAATATCATATACTTGCTAGAACTAATGATTCCTTTCCTATTTAAGGTTAAATTTGATTAATATCCCTACAATAATTTCTTTTAATTAAATTATTATTATTAAAAATTTAATGGCATAATAAACTCGGTTTCATAATTACGTGTGGATATCGAAATAACCACAATTACTAAATCGAAACGAACGATACAACACCTAGTACTAGTTCCAATATATTCAAAATTAACTTCTTCCCTTCAAAATTCTTCACACATCAAATTAAAAATTGAATCAATGTTTAAACAAATTTTGGAATATATAGGGTTTGCAAATACATAAGCCAATATTAAACTAAAAAGAAAACTAAGTTAGCAGATACAAAAGTAAGGTAGATGGACATAGAATTTATGCACCTGCAGAGCGTATATAGATGGTTTTTATTAAATATGTAGACATATCACCTATATTTTGGTAAAATTACTCAACCCTTAATAGAATATTGAATAATTATATTAATGTAGATTTATTATATTTATTGGTGTGTTTATTTTGAAATAGGATTTTTTTAGTTTTAATTTTAGTAAAGTAGACATATAAATTAAATCACTGAGAAAAAAAAGGCATATAGTCATCAAAACACTTACACATCTCACATCACTTATGTTAAACCAATTACTAGTCTAAATATCATTTATAGTCTTGGTTACATTAAACCAATTATTTAATTTAATAGAATATTGAACAATTTATATTATTGTAGATTTAGCATGCTTATTTTCAATTTTTTAATTTTAATTTTGATTTTATAGAGTAAACATATAAATTAAATGACTCAGAAAGATAGATAGTCATCAAAACACTTACCTCATGATACATCTCAAATACTAATATCAAACCAGCACACTTACCTCATGATATATCTCACATTACTAATATCAAACCAACATAAATCCATCATAATCTAAAATCTATTAAATACCTTGAAAACCAAACTTTAAAACTACAAACCTTTTAAAACAAAATATCTAGCTACAAAAATTTTGATATTTTATTGAAAGAATCAAGTTGTGTTATCGATATTTATTTTGCTAATTTGAAAAATTTGGGTAACTATACCAATTAAAAAATAAATAAATGTTAAAAGTTATTTTAAACTTACTAGTAACATATATTTTTTTTAAATTTAGTTTCCAATTTTAAGTGAAAACTTCGATTTTTAGTTAATAAAATTCGAAATTTGAATATATTTACTCATTTTACACTGGCTAAATAGTCGATCAGTAGATCTTAACTGATCTCATATTGACTGTCGAGAACCTCGAATTTTAACAGATGGAGGAAGTCATAGTGGAAAACCACGAGACACATGACTAGCAGACCCGCATTCAAAACCCAATCTCCTCCCATTCAAACGCGTTAAAATGTGTTTTCTTTATTTTTAATATATGTAATTATAATTTCAAATTAAGAGAGCCACTTACAATATAACATTTAATTGAATTAATAATGTTTTATTATATTTTTAATATATGTAATTATAATTTCAAATTAAGAGAGCCACTTACAATATAACATTTAATTGAATTAATAATGTT
>APFE030574879.1:0-39989 GCA_000404065.3 Pinus taeda
ATTTTTAAAGACCTTACCTTATCGTAGACTTAGGTTAAAAAATATTCAAAAAACCTCTCTAAGCTTACGATGGTAACCTTATTTTGAAGAAAGGAAAACTTGATTTTTCTCAAAATTAAACTAAGGGTCCCCATTCATTTAGTATTTTGGACAAACACTTAAATGAAAAAGGGGGGTTGTTGCTGGCCACAACAGCTTCCTCCTCTACCAAACAATTCAATAACATTCCACCAGGGTCTTTCCAATACAATGTAGAATTCAGTATGCAAAACTTTGCAGCTCTCAACTTCAATGTTCTACTCTTATTTCTAGGCATCCCGGGAGGTGGAGATAAATTCTAAAGTACGTATAAGATGTCAGCATACCAAAGGGAAGAAACAAAAATATTAGATACCTGAAATGGCGTGCTCTCCTCATCTTCATTGGACATGGCAGTGATAAAATTTATATCTAGAGCATGCAGATTTGTTTCAGCCATGAGCTTAGCAAGTCCTTGTCCTTTGATCAGCTTGGTTGGTTTAATCTCCACATCGTATTCTAACAACGCAATGATCCACTTACCCCGTCTTCCTTCTGGATCTGCCTGTACCAAAACATCTTTAACTGCTGCGTTAAGAACATATGCAATAATGTGGGAATGTAATATATACACTCGGAAATCTTTCAAGGCTTTTACAAGCGCAAGTGCTTGTTTCTCAATAACATTGTATTTCAATGCTCTGTCCCTTATAATCCGACTGAAAAAAGCAATGGGCTTCTCAACTCCATCCCTTTTCTGCATTAAAACAGCTGCTAAAGTGTGCTCAGAAGCAAATGAAAACAAAATGAAATCCCGCGTGTAGTCCGGGCTGATTAAAATAGGAGTTGAAGAAAGAACTAATTTTACTAAATTGAATGATTTCACTGCCTCTTCTGTCCACTTTACCTGAATGTCCTTTTTCAGCATATTCGTGATTTCTCTTAGATGCTCAACAAGATTTGGAATGAAACGACGCAGAAAATTCATTTTACCATTAAAGGACTGTATTTCTTTCTTGTTCCGGGGCTGTTCAATTTGCTGGATGGCTTCAACACGTGTAGGGCTCAACACGAATGCCATCTTTCGATATGATGTGGCCAAGGAGCTTGCCCTCATCCATGGCAAAAAGACTCTTTTTCGGATTCAGCGAAATGCCATATTTTCTGCACTTCTGGAAAACAACTTTCAAATGATATAAATGTTCTTCATCAGAATTTGAAAACACGCTTAAAACATCAAGGTTAACAACCAAAATACATTCTCTTCTCATTGGCGAAAGCCATGTCCATTGCACGCTGAAAGGTGGCTCCTGCATTCTTCAAACCAAACGGCATTTTTGCATAATGAAATGTTCCCCATGGAGTGGTAAACGTAGTCTTGTCACGATCATCTTCATGCACTAAAATTTGATTATATCTTGAATAGCCGTCGAGTAGTGACATCCTTGATGCTCCAACTACTCGCTGCAATATGTAGTCCATTTTTGGCAGCGAATAGTTGTCTTTTAATGAAACCTTATTCAAATTTATGAAGTCGATACATAAACGGATCTCACCTGTTTTCTTTCTCACGGGCACCAAATTTGATATCCAATCTGAAAATTGGATAGGCACGATGATCCCTGACTTATACAACCTATTTAACTCTTTTTCAATCGATGGTAGCAGCTTCATATTAATTCTCCTCAACTTTTGACGAAAAGGCTTCTGATTTGGTTTAATGGGGATAGTATGCTGAATGATATTAGTGTCATATGTTTTTAAATCTGAGTAATCCCACGCAAAAGCATCAGAAAATAAAGACAACAACTTCACATACTCTGCCTTTACCTTTGGTGATAATGACTTTGATAATTTTATCATCTTGGGATTCTCAGTTGTCCCAATATTTACCTCTTCAACACATTTTCAGTTGGCCTCAATGTTGGTTTATGGGCTACATCATCTTGGTCAAAGAGTTCCTCCAAAGGAATCAATCCCTTAGGAATGATGTTATCTTTAAGTTGCAGTACTTCCATTTGATTTATTTGTATATCATCAATATCATCATCATTTTCTGTATCTATGGAGGTGTCTTTGAACTTACCCTTATTTTGCAGAAAATGATTAATCTCCTCGTCATCCTGAAAGACTTGCCAACATCATTGTTTGTCTGGAACGGTGGGACGGTGTTTCACATGAATCTCGAACTTGTTGCTGGAATTCATCGGAATTTTTAAGTTGCTTGCTACCTTAGCAAGTCCATCAGCAACACCATTTTGTATATGAGGCACACATGTCAAGGTATGATCAAAAAATAACTTCAGAATATCTAAGACTGCATTACGGTAGGCTCTCATGCGAGGATGCTTGGCCTGAAACTCAACCTTAACCTGCTTTATCACCAACTCTGAATCACCAAAGACTGCAATCCTTTTCACTTTCAGCTTTCTAAGAATCTTAAGGCCAGCAATTAGAGCCTCATATTCCACTTCATTATTAGAACAGTCAAATGCTAGCTTGTAGGAACACACTCTCACTTTGCTTGGAACCTTATCTGTAGCAGAAAATGGACTACGAATCCAAACACCAATTCCAACACCATCACTACCTACTGTGCCATCAACATCCATGGTCCAAAGACCATCTTCATCATCCTCTAAATGCTGAAATTGCACCAGCTCTATTTTTCCTATTTGCTGCCCATTGTCTTTAGCTGATTGCTCCACAGTAGTTTTCTTTTCTCTTCTTTCTCTTTGCAGAACTTCTCTAAAATTCTCAGTGATTTCTTGTATATCTTCCGCCTAAACTAATTGACTATCAATATCATTTAAACTATCAGCAAACAACACAAACGACTCTAAGTCGGTATGTACATAATTTACAGGATGATTGATTGGCTTCTCTTTGCTGGTTATCATGTATTTCATCTTCTGCTCTTGATATAACTTTCTCATTTGACCAAAGACTGTAATTATTGCGTAAGAGAAATCTAACTATAGTGTACCTTTCAATTTCCCCCCCCAAGATCTTGAAAGGAGCATCCCAAAACGCGGAGGAATGTCCGCCACAACCACATCCATCAAGACATTCTTCGTTGGAATTTGGTCTAAGCTAACAACCAAATCTTTGATGAGTCTAATACACCTCACATGGCTGGAATCAAATGAATACAAATCATGATATTTCCTTGTAATGTCTAGTCCTAACTTTTCCATGATCGCCTTTGGCATCAAATTGTGCGAAGCACCCGAATCGAACATGGCATTGTGCAATACATATTCATGCAACCTCAGACTGATATAAAAGGGAGGAGCATCACTGTCAGGGGACTCACCATCTAATGCAGGCCCAAATATCAATTCTGGTTGATCACCTTCAACATTTACCATGTCAAACATTGGATCAAAATTCGGAATTTTGGAGACTTGACCGCGATAGCTACTGTTCTTCATGATTTTTGTCAAAGGAATAGATATTTTTAATTTGGAAATTTCATTTTCCAAACTAAATGCTGAAACTTTTTCGACTTCTTTGACCGAAACTTCCTTCTTATCCTTGATTATACTTGTTTGATTCACTTTTTCTGCTGATGATGTTTTACTAGCTGTGGGATCAATTATCTCCTTTCCTTTCTTCTGTGGTATGTGTGAATCCGTCTTCGGTGCTGTAGCTTCTTTTCTTTTCTGAATTGGATTTATGGGCACATCTCGGTTTCTCAATGAGTGCTGCTTCTGTTGAGTGGACAAAGCATTCAAATATCCTCTTTGGTAATCAGCTGATTCTTCCTCTAAATCTTCATCATTTGCTAAGATGAAATCTTCATCTTTCTGGGTAGCTGAACTTTCTCCATACTCTTCATCCTCAGTGATGTAAATGGGCAGGTCGTTGGGAGTAAAGAAGTGATTTTGGTCCCCTACTACATCATCATCATCATCTGAATCTTGACTCACAAAATTCTACAAAAGAGGAGTTTTAATCTGCTGCTGGCCTGCCAGCTCTTGTGCTCTTTGTTCACGCTGCTTGATTCTGAACTGGGGCTGCTGCTGGCCACGGTAATTTGGATTATGAATCTGCATTTCTGGTTTATCAAGGTTGATTCTTTTGAACATTTTTTCCATCTCGCGAAGCCAGGGTGGTTCTGATGTAGACTCTCCCTTTATAGTCACTCTTTTCTCTGCTTTCAACCGTGCTCTCTTATCATTCAGATTTGCCTCAACACTAACGACAATCTTTTGCATATCTTCTAAGGTAGGCGGATCTCTGTCTCATAGTGAATAAGCCATCTCTGGATCAAAACCATCCGGGAATTTAAGAAGACCTGAATTTTTAGACGGTCTTAAGTCATCTGGAATTGCATTATACACTGCATTAAATCTAATAATATAATCCTGAACGGACTCACCAGGATTACGCTTGATGCCGGTATACTCTGAAGTGATTTGCAACAAATCTTTCTTCATTTCCCACTGATCTAGAAACAAAGTCTGAAGTTCCTGTAATGTGTTGATACTCCTTGCCTGTAAAGCTCTGAACCATTTACGAACCTCTCCTCCAAAAGTCTGGGCAAACAATCTCATTGAGACATTTTCTGCATCAATTTCATGCAGGTCCAAAAATTCTGTCATTCGGACAATATACTGCTGAGCCGATATACTCTGTGGTGTGCCATCGAATATAGGAATCTTGCTTTGATAGTCAGTAGGCATAGGATCCAACTTCGTCGGCAAAGCAAGCAGTGCAAATCTGGTAGCCATGGCTCTTGGTGGATTTGCAGTTGGCCTTGGAGATGTTGGGGGAGTATGTGCAGCTGAGGTGTGAGGTGTATGAGGAGGCGTGTGCGGAGGAGATGTAGTTTCAGACGTGGAAACAGTGGATGAAGACGAATTGACTGCAAACTTTTGATCATAAATAATAGGTTGCACAGGGATGGTGGGAATGAAAGGTGGTTCAGTAGGAATTCTAGAGGTGGATGCCGTAATAGACGATCCAATGGTAGCAGATGCAGTTTCTAGAAAATCAATGATATTTGTAACCTGAATTGTAGTTTGGAGCTGTATTAAAATAAAATTCTCAATAGACTTATTAGACTTTTCGATTTGAAGAGCGGCAGCGAAATCGAGATTTGGAACTATAGAATCAAGAGCATTTTCAGACTTGGTTTTAAACAATGACAGTTCAAACTTTTCATCAAAAGCAAGTTCTTCAAGATATTCAAAAATTGTAGGAAATGAATGAGATTTAATCACGGGAGTCATAGAACTTTTTTGACGAAGGAGTTTTCGAATCAAATTCGGATTTTCGTAGACAAGAGGCATATTCGGATTTGGATTAGCTCTAGTATGTCTTCTTGAAGCCAGTGTGCTTTGTCAAAAGATCAAAGGAACATAAATAATTCAGCCTATCAACTTCTAGACTCAATCATCCAAAGGTCTAGAATGAACAATTTTACTGGGGTGATTTGCAAATCAAGTGTTGCATTCACAAGCTAACCAGAGATCGACTGAAGCAGCGTTTATCTACTTACGCTTATGCATGGCAAAAGCATTTCGAAAGCTACCTAGCATGACTTTAGACTCCATCTAAGACTCATGAAACAAACACATCAACAAGAAAACCATTGATATTTTTCCCTAGTATGGTCGCCACTATGTTAGCGCTCAAATCTACCTTAGGCTGAAATAAGGTAAAACTCAAGGCTACATCAAACCACACTCAGCCTCGTAGCTAGCCCTACAGGGACAGGAGAGGGCTCTCTCCAGTCGATCTCGATAAAATAAGCAATAAGGTGCGAGATGACCTTAAAATGGGAACTGATTTTAGGTTAGTAAATAGATATGAAAGGGGTTTTAATGAATGATGGGGTTTTCTGGGCAGCGTGGGATCAAGAACAGCGTGAGCAGGGAAATTAAATGAAAGATGCAGATTATTACATAAGGCAAGATAGGCAAAAGCTTAAACATTCAATTTGAATTTATATGGAATGTGAAGAATGTTTGAGAATGCTGAAAATGGCATGGATTCATGAATCCTTTTCAGATAGAGGAAAACATAGAACTTGAATACTTTCCCAAGGCAGAGCAGCAAGCTGAATTCTGCCCTTCACACTTAAAAGTATTCAATAGGCAATGATTATGAATGAAACAATAAACATTAACAAGAAACATATGAAAACAGAGAAAAACATAATGCTAAGTTGTTACCACATGGATCTTATGAAACAGAGCTGCAAACTTTCAATTAAATCTCTGTCAACTGTACAATAAAACTCTGTATTTCTCCTCACACCTCTGCCAGAATTCTCTCTCCTTACAAATGATTTGCAATACATTAAATAAGCCTGGAAGTGGGATAACAAATAAACCCAAATAAGGAATGATTTAATTATCTTTTAACAAACAAAACTGCAGAGCCAATCATCTGTTCTGAAAACAAAGCAACGCTTCCCCTAAAACTGTTGATGACCAACAAAGAAGCACACCTATAGCGTAGATCTCATAACTGAAGACCAACATAGGTAATCGAATACTTGAATTCCACTTTTCACATTCTAGAAATTACAACTGCCCCCAAATTTATGGAAATGCGTTGGCCATTTTACCGAAATTAGAAAAAGATCTTGATATATTTAATGCTAAAATATGGATTAAATCCACCGCATATATTCTGAAGACGGATCGAATGCCGGAGTATTTACAATTGATTGCCACATAGGACATTTTCAAGCCTAGCTGGAGGTCAAACGCGTTTTACAGGTTACTTATGCAACGAACTTTTCCGAACAACAATATATGAATATCGTTGCTTGTCTTTCAGCTGTTCAAAGAAACCACGGACAATATATAACAATTCAAAACATGTCCAGCAATATATGACAATGCAAAACATCGGGTTTTGCTATTCTTAAACTCTTCCAGCAAAGTAGAACCATAGCTCTCCTCTACACGTCTAAAGGGAGTCAACTAGTATCCTTCCTTTTCAACTGCGGCATCTGTGTTACTCAAATATCGAGCAGATTCATACTGCAAGAAGCTCCGCTATCTCCTTGAAAATGGTGTCATCCTATTTCCCGCTCAATCTAGAACTTCTTAGTTCTATCGTCGATCAAATTGGAATGACAGAGAATGAAATCCAATTCACTCTTGGAAGAGAATCCTTGGAAGAGAATTGCAGAGGTGAATCTAAGACTGACATTCCAAAGATGTACCTTATTCAAAAATAGTTTCCACTCAAAATGTCAAAGGCAGATTTTTAGAAATGCAAATCAAGGCAGATTATAGCAATGCGTGTTCTGTAAGTTAAAGCATGTGGAGGACCTTTTCCTCCAACTTTTTCCACTTCTTCAACACCAATTTTTTCATTTTGCCTTCAACATATTCAATCCCTCAACTTTTACCTCTTCCTCGTGCAAGAGAACCTACGCTTGTAACTTCAGTATCTAATGCTCCAAGATAGTATACAATATTTCTACATTGTTCTCTTTCTTCCATTGAAGTATCCATTAGGTTCCAAAGTTCAACCAAAGATTTTCCAAGATCTTGCAACTTCTGAATTCGAAGTTTCTTTTCATTTTTCAATGTTTGAATAGTCTGTGATAATCCCTCCACTGTCACGTTTGCAATCATGGATGACTTTTGTAACATGAAGAGATTCTAGAGCAGGTTTGCAGGCCTTCATTAGTATGTTTCCACCCGCAACTGCATCAATTAGATACACATAATCCTTAGATGCAAGTTGGAAGCCGATTTGGGCGTTTGGGCACGAAATCGGACGCAAAAACAAAATTATTTGGCTCTGTCACTGTATGGGTAGCGCCCGTGTTCTCTGCAAAGGGCTGGGAAGGTTAAGTGGGTAGCGCGCCTCATATGGGTAGCGCGCACCCTGTATGGGTAGCGCGCACCTCCAAACACTGTCCATGGCTATGAAAACATGACTTCGGCCTTCAAGAACACAAACACAATTTTTGCCTTGAGATTTGAGAAAATGAAATTGTTTGCCATGATTTATATGTGAAGAAAATATCTCATCAAATCAGATTTGATTTAAATTTGTTTGCTAACCCACTTTATAATGTTTCAGCACTTTGACATTTGATCTTTTAATACAATGCTTCTCTTTGACTTTCTCTTGCTTTTTCTGAGTCTTAGACTGATAATACTTTGTTGACTTTTGTAGGGATTGGAGCTAATGAGTCTTGGCAAGGTGACCAGGGCCTGCATTTGACATTTTTTATGAGGCAAGACTTTTAAAAATATACTTATTACAAATAACTAATTTGACAATTTCTTCTCCAAAACAGGGTTTTGGAGAAGAATTATCCTTTTGATCAATGGAAACCCCTGAAATAATAACTTACTGAACCTTGGTGAATTTGACTCTGACAGAAGACTGACGAGACGGAGTCTAACATTGGCTCCAATGGGGATGGCAGCTGCCGCTTCTTAGAGGTGCCAAGAACTGCAGAGCTTTGGGAGAGCAGACAGTGCCTCCATCCATTGGGTGATGGAATCATTATTTCAACAAACAACATGAAACTTTCAACTCATTAATGGACTGAAACTTGACTGAAATGATTGAAAAACTGACTCAGCAAACTTCCAACCAAAACTGTAATGAAATTAGAACGAAACGCTGCCCTTTAGATACTTATTTATTTACAAAATATACCCTACTTAGCTGCAAAAACAATAGATCAGGTAATACTATAATGCCAGATTAACCATTCAAGTAAATCTGAGAAGAACACTACTTGAGAGTGCTTCAACTAGATCACAGATGCAATTGCTGGTAGCCCTACATGCACATAATGAGCCTGGTCATGTAAAAGATAGCCTAACCTATCAATCAAACTGAAAAACATTTCCATGTATGTTGCAATAGGATCGCAAAAGCCAGACTCTATTTGCTGCCCCAACTCCACAATACATACTTCCAGCTGCACACTGTCAATGCAAACATCTGTAGGCAACTCCTGTATTCCTTGTTTCGAAGGAGGAAGAGTTTCCAAGAACTTTTTAGGGTCTCAGAAATCATATGACTGGATCTACTCATTCAAATATTGAATCTCCTTCTCAAGTTTTTCAACAACTAACTCGCAGAAACTAGTTTTAGCTTCAAGAGGGAACTTTGGAGATTTCAAACATTGAAGCAAGGCACTGAAAAATTCTTCATTAATTTCAATATCCACTAACCAATATCTAACTTCGTTTACAACTTCACAAAGTGCAGGGTTTGCCACATACCCTACCATTTCATAAATGGATCAGTGAGCACTGGAATGTCTGGATCGAGTTGGAGTCGCTAGGTGAATGTTTCAGCCTTCATATGTGTCTGACTGCTGTCCACCATCAGCATCAGATCTGTAACTTGATTTCATGTACTGGGACAAGACAATCAACAAGTCAAATGTCACATCAACAGAAAACCATCTTCCCCAGTATGATCGCCACTATGCTAGCGCTCAAATCTACCTTAGGCTGAAATAAGGTAAAACTCAAGGATACATCAAAGCACGCTCAGCCTCGTAGCTAGCCCTACGAGGACAAGAGAGGGCTCTCTCTGGGTCTATCTTGGAAAAGGTAATCAAGAGGCTCGAGATGACTAAATTTTCAACTGATCTTAGGCTAGGTATTAAGTGCAGGGGTTTGATTTGATTTTGGGTTTTTAGGGTTTTGTTGAAAACAATGGGAAAGGCAATTTGGGCTCGGGGATGAGGCACAGTTTCTTTAGAGATCTAATTGGGGCAAGGAAGGCAATCGTTTTGATGCTTTAAATCAAGTGAGGTGGGTATATCAGACTGGTTAGGAGCTAAGGAGAGCAAGGAGGTTTCAAGGATTCTCCTTAAACTGAAGAAAACATGGAAATTTAAACAAATTCAAAGGCAGAGCATAACAACTATGAATTCCACCTTAGTCACTCATTTGTTTTAAATTAAGAAGAAGAAGCATGAAAATGATACACAAAACACTGGATAAACTTACAATTACTCAGAGAGGCACACCATCAAAACATAAAGCCACATGAATCCCAAACAGTGCTGCAAAACCCTGGTCTTTCCTTTGCCAAAATTGCAGAGATACAATGTACAATAGAGCCTAAGCTTTTCCCAAAAGTCCAACCATGAAAATGACTTAGAAAATACATAATATAGGCAAGCCAACCTGTTCCCTTGACTCTAGGGGTCGAGCTCATCATCCTAGGAGCTGTTTCAACCAATTCTAAACAAAGCACTACAATCTAGGCAGTCAAAACAACTTGCTTCTATAAGGTAGGAAACTGATTCACTCATTTAATTTTTACTTTTTGGTGAATGAATCTTCTAGAACAAGTAACTAATTGTGAAAATTACATCATGTTCACTTAATTACATCAAAATAAGTCACAAATTACATCAAGAAACAAAAATAGTCAAACTAGTTGAATTTCTGAGCTGGAAGGTGAAAAATTGGGCCAGAAACCTTTGTGCACCACGCTGATTTCTGTGTGCGTCATGCTACTGTGCTACTGATTTTGAGGTACCTGCTGAATTCCAAATTGAGCTCAGGTTGGCTTGTTGGAAAGCCCTGCTTGTCTACTTTCTAACCCAAGTGGAAGTTTTCAATTTAGTGTCCATTTTCCCATCCAAAAGTGCATTCTCCCAAGACTGCTTCTTGTGTGTCCAAAAAGGGCAGTGAGGTCATTGTTTGCATGTTTTCTGACCTTTTGGGGACCCAAAACTTGCCCAAATTTCTTGTCCAAGTACCAAAATTCATGATCTCTCATGAAAAATCCAAAACTACAAGCCATTTTTCATTTGGACCTTCCAATCCTATGCGTCGCGCAAGGTGCGCGGCGCATATAGAGAAAAAGCCTGTTTTTTAACCAAAAATTTCAAAATGACCAAAAATGACCCAAATGTTTTGAAATTTGGGCTGGAGTCTCCTTGTCAAGTGTGATGATGACCTAAAGAGGCCTCGACCAAAACCTGGAGTGGATCAGGCTTTTTCCGTCGTTTTAGTGCTCTCCTCAACCTCCTCTTTAGAATCTTCATTTTTGCTTTGCAGACATGCATACGAGCCCAATAATGATTTTTCATATGACGAAGCATGTCTTTGTCTCTATTGGCCTTTGCAAAAAATTTCTCCAGATGAGTGTTAACATGTATGAGCATAGACTCTTGATCAGTCGGTGTCATATCACCAGGTCTCCTTCGGGCCAATTCTTGATCCTCACGGATTTGCCGTAGCTCATAAAGTGTATGTTCATCCTCTAGCTATTTATTTTGCTGCTCTAGATACCTGATGTTCCACTTGGCCATCTCCAGCTGGATTTGCAAGGCTTGAATGTTTATTTCTTGCTCCTTGATAATCCTTTTATATGTGGTCTCCTCTGAATATGAAGTTGTCTCATCATCATGAATGATAACGAAACCTGATGGCTCGCCTGAAGGCCTCTCCTTATGCTTGGGCTTCTTGCCCTTGTCCTGTACCTGTGGTGCTGATGTCGGAAGCGAGGCCCCTTCCACGCTAGGTAGAGATAACACTCACTTTGCTGCTGTGAACAAAGGTCTAGTGCCTCTCTGATATGTGATGAAAATAGGCCTGGTCTCATGATGCTCATACTGTTGAGAATTTTCACCCTCGTGTTTCACCTATGATACTCTTCCTGAAGCTCTGAAAAAATCACGAGAGATGAAATCATCCCAAGTGATGCCCTGCAATCCAAGCTGATGAACCACCAAAATCTTGATGAGAGCAAAATGATGGACACTGTTAAGTTGCTGCTGAGGGGTTTTCTGCTGTACAAAGGTGGTCATCCTCTCTATGTTCCAGAAGATGAAATATGGAAGGTTCATCATCCGCACCCTGGTGAAATGCATGAGTAGCCTAATGTGATAAGCATAAAGACGAGAGAATCGTCCCTCACAACTGAAATATTTCATGATCAATCTCATGAGTGGAGCATTTTCATCTTTCAAGTACCTGAACGGGAACACTCTTTTAAGCTACCTCAAGCAATTGGGTTTGATATATGGCTCATAATACTGCTTATCAATCTATTGTTTTTTATGCCATAATTCACCAATATTTGGTATACCTGTTGCTAGCGAAACAGTTTCCGGTGTAAGAGTAAAAGTGACCCCAGCCAAGGTAACTTGGTCTCTGTGCAAATGCAAGACAAAGAGATGAGCCAATTCATGATGAAACTGGACCTCAGTTACCTTTTGACAAAACCCATAGCATGACTGATGCTCAAAACACTGCATGGCAAGAGGAGAGGCAAGCAGCTCTATGAGGGTGATGGGTTCTTCCCTGACATGTTTGCCACTTTTCCGAGGCCTCCGGGATTCTTGTTATCTCAAGGGAGAATCACTTCGATCTCTGCCTCATATTCAGATGAGTGACCAGATGATATGACTGCTTATATATAAACTGCTCTGAATGAAACTGTGTGTGCAATTGAATGTGAACTACTTTTTACTCTAAACAATGCTGTGACCAAGGGGAAACAAATGTACAAGGGAATGTTAGGAAGGGGAAAATATCAGGGAATAAGGGAATTTTGAAATAAAATGTAATTAGGGAAGGGAGGGGAAATGTAGGTATGGGATTAGGGTTTTAGGGTTTGGGATATTGCATAGGGTTAAGGAGTTTTTTTTATAGGGGTGAGGAATTAGGATTTTAGGGATGTAGTGTAGGATTAATGAGGGGATTAATGAGGACGTTTGATGAGTGGATTTGGGGATGAGGAACAAAGGGAAATGGGGAAAAGGAAACAACCTTGGTAACAAAACTGTTTTTAAAACCTACAACACTCTTTTATATTGGCAAAGGGAAGCTTTCAAAGTCTTTTTTCGACAGCCATATCCATGAAACCCACCACATTCACCATCAAAAACTAAGCAAAAGAAATGGAGGTGAGCCTACCTGGAAAATTGATGTGAAGATTGGGAAATTTGATGAGTTTTCAACCTATTTTTGGGCTCCAAACTGTAAGCGCCACGCTCATTACCTAGTGCGCCGCGCAAGGTATA
This sequence comes from Pinus taeda, assembly GCA_000404065.3. Lineage (NCBI taxonomy): Eukaryota > Viridiplantae > Streptophyta > Pinopsida > Pinales > Pinaceae > Pinus > Pinus taeda. The sequence goes on from APFE030574879.1 coordinate 13,010, forward strand.
TGCGCCACGCTGGTTCAACTTTGCACTGGCTGGAAATGCTATGTGCGCCTCGCAAGTTATACGCGTTGTGCTGCCTGTTATATGCGCCACGCAGGTGAAATGGGGACCAATCTTCTCCAAAACGCACAAACTCAACTTGCAATGACTTTCTCCACCTTTGGCATGCACAATGACTTGAGACTTCATTGACAAACCTTTATATAAACACCAATTTGATTTTTGCCTCTTCCATAACCCACTTTGTTATGTTTTGCAATTGACACTTTTTCAGGATTAATAGAATTTTGACCTCTTTGTTTCCTCCTTAAATTTGGTTGAAATAATGATTTTCTTTGACAATTTTTTGCAGGGATAGCTGTGATATGATCTGGCAAAGGAGACCAGGGCTGCGCCTGGACAATTCAAGAACTGAAATTTTTGAAGATTTATTACAAAAATGAAATATCGACTTCTCTTCAAAACAGAGTTTTGAAGAGAAGTCATAATCTATCTGTATAACGATAAAAATCTTTGAGATAAGAACCTATCGAGGACCTCCCTCTGGCCTGCTGGCTTTATTAAAATTTGTCAAAGACCCAATTGACTTAACCCTAGACCTAATAACCGAAAAAACTGTTATGACCTAGAAACTGAAACAGGATTGCAAATGACTTTTCAAGACTTGATTTTTATGAATAGACCTGAGCCAGCAGTGCCAAGCATGAGGGGAATGAGTGACACAACCCTTTCCGTCAGATTAATGGCATGCTCCTAACAAAATGTAACTGATCGAAACTGATGGGAAACCTAAACATGAAGTGCAAAAAATAGTTTTGATCTCTGACGGAGGGATAACCAAACCAACTCTAAAAGGATGAAGCAGCAAAGCGCTATGAGAGACTAAGCTGCAAGGCAATACGAGAGAAAAAGCTACAAAGCACTATGAGATACCGAGCAACAAAGCACTATGAGAGACTAAGTAGCAAAGCACTATGAGAGACTACGCAGCAAAGCACTCTGATAGAGTAAGTAGCAAAACACTATCAGAGACTAAGCTGCAAAGCAATACGAGAGAAAAAACTACAAAGCACTATGAGAGACTAAGCTGCAAAGCAATCCGAGAGACTAAGTTGCAAAACACTACGAGAGACTAAGCAATAAAGCTACTCTGAGCTGCAAAGCACTATGAGAGACTGAGGAACAAAGCACTATGAGAGACTAAGCAGCCAAGCACTGTGAGAGACTATGCAACAAAGCACTACGAGAGACTAAGCTGCAAAGCAATACAAGAGACTAAGTTGCAAAGAACTACAAGAGACTAAGTTGTAAAGCACTAGGAGAGACAAAGTTGCAAAGCACTACAAGGTGAGCTGCAAAGCACTATGAGAGACTAGCAACAAAGCACTATGAGAGACTAAGCAGCAAAGCACTACGAGAGACTAAGTAGCAAAGCACTATGATAGACTAAGTAGCAAAGCACTATGAGAGACTAAGCTACAAATCAATATGAGAGAAAAAGTTGTAAAGCAATACGAGAGACTAAGCTGCAAAGCACTACGAGAGAATAAGCTGCAAAGAAATACAAGAGACTAAGTTGCAAAGCACTACGAGAGACTAAGTTGCAGAGCAGTATGGCAGACTAAGTTGCAAAGCACTATGAGATGAGTTGCAAAGCCCTATGAGAGACTGAGCAACAAAGCACTATGAGAGACTAAGCAGCAAAGCACTATTAGAGACTAAGAAGCAAAGCACTATGATAGACTAAGCAGCAAAGCACTATAAGAGACTAAGTTGCAAAGCAATAGGAGAGAAAAAGCTACAATGCACTATGAGAGATAAAGCTGCAAAGCAATACGAGACCCTAAGTTGCAAAGCACTACGAGAGACTAAGCAATAAAGCTACTCTGAGCTGCAAAGCACTATGATAGACTAAGCAACAAAGCACTATGAGAGACTAAGCAACAAAGCAATACAATAGACTAAGCTACAAACTAAGCTGCAAAGCAATACGAGAGACTAAGATGCAAAGCAATACAAGAGACTAAGTTGTAAAGCACTACGAGAGACTAAGCTGTAAAGCAGTACGAGAGACTAAGTTGCAAAGCACTACAAGATGAGCTGCAAAGCACTATGAGTGACTAAGCAGCAAAGCACTATGATAGACTAAGCAGCAAAGCACTATGAGAGACTAAGCTACAAAGCAATACGAGAGAAAAAGCTGCAAAGCACTACGAGAGACTAAGCTGCAAAGCAATACGAGAGACTAAGTTGCAAAGCACTATGATAGACTAAGCAACAAAGCTAGTCTGAGCTGTAAAGCACTATGAGAGACTGAGCAACAAAGCACTATGAGAGACTAAGCAACCAAGCACTATGAGAGACTAAGCAACAAGGCGATACAATAGACTAAGCTGCAAAGCAATATGAGAGACTAAGTTTCAAAGCACTACGAGAGACTAAGCTGCAAAGTAGTAGGAGAGACTAAGTTGCAAAGCACTTCGAGATGAGCTGTAAAGCACTATGAGAGACTGAGCAAGAAAGAACTTTGAGAGACTAAGAAGCAAAGCACTTTGAGAGACTAAGCAGCAAAGCACTATGATAGACTAAGCAGCAAAGCACTATGTGAGACTAAGATGCAAAGCAATACTAGAGAAAAAGCTGCAAAGCACTATGAGAGACTAAGTTGCAAGGAAATACGAGAGACTAAGTTGCAAAGCACTACGAGAGACTAAGCAATAAAGCTACACTGAGATGCAAAGCACTATGAGAGACTAAGAAACAAAGCACTATGAGAGACTAAGCAGCAAAGAACTATGAGAGACTACACAACAAAGCACTACGAGAGACTAAGTTGCAAAGCAGTACGAGAGACTAAGTTGCAAAGCACTATGAGAGATTGAGCAACAAAGCACTATGAGAGACTAAGCAACCAAGCACTATGAGTGACTAAGTAGCAAAGCACTATGAGAGACTAATTAGCAAAGCACTATGAGAGATTAATATGCAAAGCAATACAATAGACTAAGCTTCAAAGCAATACGAGAGACTAAGCTGCAAAGCACTACGAGAGACTAAGCTGCAAAGAAATAAGAGATATTAAGTTGCAAAGCACTATGAGACACTAAGCATTAAAGCTACTATGAGCTGCAAAGGATTATGAGAGACTGAGCAACAAAGCACTATGAGAGACTAAGCAACCAAGCACTATGAAAGACTAAGTAGCGAAGCACTATGAGAGACTAAGCAGCAAAGCATTATGAGAGACTAAGTAGCAAAGCACTATGAGAGATTAAGCTGCAAATCAATACGAGAGACTAAGCTGCAAAGCAATATGAGAGACTAAGCTGCAAAGCACTATGAGAGACTAAGCTGCAAAGCAATACAAAAGACTAAGTTGCAAAGCACTATGAGAGACTAAGCATTAAAGCTACTATGAGCTGCAAAGCACTATGAGAGACTAAGCAACTAAGAAGTATCAAAGACTAAGCAACAAAGCAGTACAAGAGACTAAGCTCCAAAGAAATACAAGAGACTAAGCTACAAAGGACTACGAGAGACTAAGCTGCAAAGCACTACGAGAGACTAAGTTGCAAAGCACTATGAGAGACTTAGCAACCAAATACTATGAGGGACTAAGCAGGAAAACACTATGAGAGACTACGCAGCAAAGGACTTTGGTAGACTATGCAGCAAAGCACTATGATAGACTAAGTTGCAAAGTGATACGAGAGACTAAGCTGCAAAGCACTACGAGCGACTAAGCTGCAAAGAAATACGAGAGACTAAGATGCAAAGCACTACGACAGAGTAAGCAATAAAGATACTATTAGCTACAAATCACTATGAGAGACTGAGCAACAAAGCACTAGGAGAGACTAAGTAGCCAAGCACTATGAGAGACTAAGCAACAAAGCACTATGAGAGACTAAGCTGTAAAGCAATACGATAGACTAAGGTGCAAAGCACTATGAGAGACTAAGTTGCAAAGCACTACGAGAGTCTAAGTTGCAAAGCACTATGAGAGACTAAGCATTAAAACTACTATAAGCTGCAAAGCACTATGAGAGATTGAGCAACAAATCACTATGAGAGACTAAGCAGCAAAGCACTATGAGAGACTAAGCAGTAAAGCACTATGAGAGACTAAGCAGCAAAGCACTACAAGAGACTAAGCAGAAAAGCAATATGAGAGACTAAGCTACAAAGCAATACGAGAGACTAAGCTGCAAAGGACTATGAGAGAGTATGCAATAAAGCACTACGAGATACTAAACTACAAAGCAATACGAGAGACTAATTTGCAAAGCACTACGAGAGACTAAGCATTAAAGCTACTATGAGCTACAAAGCTCTATGAGAGATTGAGCAACAAAGCACTATGAGAGACTAAGTAACCAAGCACTATGAGAGACTAAGGAACAAAGCTCTACGAGAGACTAAGCTACAAAGTAATACGAGAGACTAAGCTACAAAGCACTATGAGAGACTAAGTTGCAAAGCACTACAAGACACTAAACATTAAAGCTACTATGAGCTGCAAAGCACTATGAGAGATTGAGCAACAAAGCACTATGAGAGACTAAGCAACCAAGCACTATGAGATACTAAGCAGCAAAGCACTATGAGAGACTAAGCAGCAAAGCTCTATGAGAGATTAATCTGCAAAGCAATAAAACAGACTAAGCTGCAAAGCAATATGAGAGACTAAGATGCAAAGCACTACGAGAGACTAAGCTACAAAGTAGTACAAGAGACTATGTTGTAAAGCACTACGAGAGACTAAGCACTAAAGCTACTATGAGCTACAAAGCACTAGGAGAGACTGAGCAACAAAGCACTATGAGGGACTAAGCAACCAAGAACTATGAGAGACTAAGCAACAAAGCACTACGAGAGACTAAGCTGCAAAGAAATACGAGAGACTAAGATACAAAGCGCTACGAGAGACTATGCGCAAAGAACTACGAGAGACTAAGCTGTAAGGGGATACGAGAGAGTAAGTTTCAAAGCACTACAAGAGGCTAAGCATTAAATCTACTATCAGCTGCAAAGCACTATTAGAGACTGAGCAACAAAGCACTATGAGAGACTAAGCAGCCAATCACTATGAGAGAGTAAGCTGCAAAGCACTAAGAGAGACTAAGCTGCAAAGTACTACGAGAGACTAAGTTGCAAAGCACTATGAGAGACAAAGAATTAAAGCTACTATATGCTGCAAGCACTATGAGAGATTGAGCAACAAATCACTATGAGAGACTAAGTAGCAAAGCACTATGAGAGACTAAGCGGAAAAGAAATACGAGAGACTAAGCTACAAAGAAATACGAGAGACTAATTTGCAAAGGACTACGAGAGTGTGTGTATTAAAGCGCTAGGAGAGACTAAGCTACAAAGCAATATGAGAGAATAAGTTGCAAAGCACTACGAGAGACTAACCGTTAAAGCTACTCTAAGTTGCAAAGCACTATGAGAGATTGAGAAACAAAGCACTATGAGAGACTAAGTAGCCAAGCACTATGAGAGACTAAGTAACAAAGCACTACGAGAGACTAAGCTAATAATCAATACGAGAGACTAAGCTGCAAAGCACTACGAGAGACTAAGCTGCAAAGCACTACAATAGACTAAGAATTAAAGCTACTATGAGCTGCAAATCACTTTGAGAGTTTGAACAGCAAAGCACTATGAGAGACTAAGCAACCAAGCACTATGAGAGACTAGGCAACGGAGCCCTATGAGAGCCTAAGCAGCAAAGCACTAGGAGAGACTAAGCAGCAAAGCACTATGAGAGATTAAGGTATAAAGCAATATGAGAGACTAAGTTGCAAAGCACTAAGAGAGACTAAGTATTAAAGCTAGTATGAGTTGCAAAGAAATATGAGAGACTAAGCAACAAAGCACTATGAGAGACTAAGCAACCAAGCACTATGACATACTAAGCAACAAAGCACTACGAGAGACTAAGCTGCAAAGCAATACTAGAGACTAATCTGCAAAGCACTTTGAGAGACTAAGCTGCAAAGCACTATGAGAGACTAAGTTGCAAAGCACTATGAGAGATTAAGCATTAAAGCTAATATAAGAAGCAAAGCACTATGAGAGACTGAGCAACAAATCAATGTGAGAGACTAAGCAACAAGACACTATGAGAGACTAAGCTGCAAAGCAATACAAGAGAAAAAGCTACAAAGCACTACGAGAGACTAAGTTGCAAAGCACTACGAAAGACTGAGCAACAAAGCAGTATGAGAGACTAAGAAACCAGGCACTATGAGAGACTAAGCAACAAAGCACTACGAGAGACTAAGATGCAAAGCACTACGAGAGACTAAGTTGCAAAGCCCTATGAGAGATTGAGCAAACAAGCACTATGAGAGACTAGGCAACCAAGCACTATGAGAGAGTAAGCAGCAAAGCACTGTGAGAGACTAAGCAGCAAAGCACTAAGAGAGATTAAGATGCAAAGCAATACAATAGACTAAGCTACAAAGCAATACGAGAGACTAAGCTGCAAAGCACTACGAGAGACTAAGCTGCAAAGCAATACAAGAGACTAGGTTGCAAAGCACTACGAGAGACTAAGCATTAAAGCTACTATAAGCTGCAAAGCAATATGAGAGACTGAGCAACAAAGCACTATGAGAGACTAAGTAGCCAAGCACTATGAGAGACTAAGTAGCAAAGCACTATGAGAGACTAAGCAATCCAAGAGACTAAGCTGCAAAGTAATACGAGAGACTAAGCTGAAAAGCACTACGAGGGTCTAGGCATCAAAGCTACTATAAGCTAGAAAGCACTATGAGAGTCTGAGCAACAAAGAACTATGAGATACTAAGCAGCCATGAACTATGAGAGACTAAGTAACAAAGCACTACAAGAGACTAAGATGCAAAGAAAACCGAGAGACTAAGCTGCAAAGCACTACGAGAGACTAAGTTGCAAAGCACTATGAGAGACTTAGCAACCAAGCAGTATGAGAAGCTAAGCAACAAAGCACTATGAGAGACCAAGCAGCAAAGAACTATGATAGGCTAAGCAACAAATCACTATGAAAGACTAAGATGCAAAGCAATATGAGAGACTAAGCTGCAAAGCACTACGAGAGACTAAGCTGCAAAGAACTACGAGAGTCTAGGTTGCAAAGCACTATGAGAGACTAAGCATTAAAGCTACTATAAGCTGCAAAGCACTATGAAAGACTGAGCAACAAATCACTATGAGAGACTAAGTATCAAAGCACTATGAGTGACTAAGCCGCAAAGCACTATGAGAGACTAAGCAGCAAAGCACTACAAGAGACTAAGCAGAAAAGCAATACGAGAGAGTAAGCTACAAAGCAATATGAGAGACTAAGCTGCAAAGGACTACAAGAGAGTATGCAGTAAAGCAATACGAGAGACTAAGCTACAAAGCAATAAGATAGACTATGTTGCAAAGCACTACGAGAGACTAAGCATTAAATCTACTACGAGCTGCAAAGCACTATGAGAGATTGAGCAACAAAGCACTATAAGAGACTAAGCAGCCAAGCACTATGAGAGAGTAAGCAACAAAGCACTACGAGAGGCTAAGCTACAAAGCAATACGAGAGACTAAGTTGAAAAGAATTACGAGAGACTAAGTTGAAAAGCACTACAAGAGACGAAGCATTAAATCTACTATGAGCTACAAAGCACTATGAGAGATTGAGAACGAAAGCACTATGAGAGACTAAGCAACCAACCACTATGAGACAGTAAGTAGAAAAGCACTATGAGAGACTAAGCAGCAAAGCACTATGAGAGATTAAGCTGCAAAGCAATACAACAGGCTAAACTGCAAAGCATTACGAGAGACTAAGCTGCAAAGCACTACGAGAGACTAAGCTGCAAAGCAATACGAGAGACTAAGTTGCAAATCACTACGAGAGACTAAGCATTAAAGCTACTACGAGCTACAAAGCACTATGAGAGACTGAGCAACAAAGCACTATAAGAGACTAAGCAACCAAGAACTATGAGAGACTAAGAAACAAAGCACTACGAGAGACTAAGCTGCAAAGAAATATGAGAGACTAAGCTGCAAGGCACTATGAGAGACTATGCAACAAAGCACTACGAGAGACTAAGTTGCAAGGGAATACGAGAGAGTAAGTTGCAAAGCACTACGAGAGACTAAGCATTAAAGCTACTATGAGCTACAAAGCACTATGAGAGACTGAGCAACAAAGCACTATGAGAGACTAAGCAGCCAAGCACTATGAGAGACTAAGCTGCAAAGCACTAAGAGAGACTAAGCTGCAAATCAATACGAGAGACTAAACAGCAAAGCACTATGAGAGACTGACCAATAAATCACTATGAGAGACTAAGCAGCAAAGCACTACGAGAGACTAATCAGCAAAGCACTACGAGAGACTAAGCAGAAAAGCAATATGAGAGATTAAGCTACGAGAGAGTATGTAGTAAAGCGCTAGGAGGGACTAAGCTACAAAGCAATACGAGAGAATAAGTTTCAAATCACTACGAGAGACTAACCATTAAAGCTACTATGAGCTGCAAAGCAATATGAGAGATTGAGAAACAAAGCACTATGAGAGACTAAGCAGCCAAGCACTATAAGAGACTAAGCAACAAAGCACTACGAGCGACTAAGCTACAAAGAAATATGAGAGACTAAGTTGCAAAGGACTACGAGAGAGTATGCAGTAAAGCGCTACGAGAGACTAAGCTATAAAGAAATATGAGAGACTAGGTTGCAAAGCACTACGACAGACTAAGCATTAAAGCTACTATGAGCTGTAAAGCACTATGAGAGATAGAGCAACAAAGCACTATGAGAGATTAAACAACCAAGCACTATGAGAGACTAAGCAACAAAGCACTACGAGTGACTAAGCTAAAAAGCAATATGAGAGACTAAGCTGCAAAGCACTACGAGAGAATTAGTTGCAAAGCACTATGAGAGTTTGAGCAAAAAAGCATTATGAGAGACTAAGCAACCAAGCACTATGAGAGACTAAGCAACAAATCACTATGAGAGACTAAGTAGCAAAGCACTATCAGAGATGAAGATGCAAAGCAATACAATAGACAAAGTTGCAAAGCAATACGAGAGACTAAGCTGCAAAGCACTACAAGAGACTAAGCAACAAAGCGATATGAGAGACTAAGTTGCAAAGCACTACGGGGGACTAAGCATTAAAGCTACTATGAGCTGGAAAGCACTATGAGAGACTAAGCAGCCGAGCACTATGAAAGACTAAGTAGCAAAGCACTATGAGAGACTAAGTTGCAAAGCAATACAAGATACTAAGCTGCAAAGCACTACGAGAGACTAAGCTGCAAAGAAATATGAGAGACTAAGTTGCAAAGCACTACGAGAGACTAAGAATTAAAGCTACTATGAGCTGCAAAACACTATGAGAGATTGAGCAAAAAAGCATTATGAGAGACTAAGCAACCAAGAACTATGAGAGACTAAGCAACAAAGCACTATGAAAGACTAGGCTGCAAAGAAATACGAGAGACTAAGTTGCAAAGCACTACCAGAGACTAAGCAACAAAGCACTACGAGAGACTATGCAGCAAAGCACTACGAGAGACTAAGCTGCAAAGCAATACTGGAGACTAAGTTGCAAAGCACTACGAGAGACTAAGCATTAAAGCTACTATGAGCTACAAAGCACTATGAAAGACTGAGAAACAAAGCACTATGAGAGACTAAGTAGCCAAGCACTATGAGAGACTAAGCAACAAAACACTACTAGAGACTAAGCTTCAAAGCAATACGAGCGACTAAGTTGTAAAGCACTACGAGAGACTAAGTTGCAAAGCGCTACGAGAGTCTAAGCATTAAAGCTACTATGAGCTGCAAAGGACTATGAGAGACTGAGCAACAAAGCACTATGAGAGACTAAGGAGCAAAGCACTATGATAGACTGAGCAGCAAAGCACTATGAGAGACTAAGCTGCAAAGCAATATGAGAGACTAAGTTGTAAAGCAATAAGAGAAACTAAGCAATAAATATACTATGAGTTGCAAAGCACTATGAGAGATTGAGCAACAAAGCACTATGAGAGACTAAGCAGCAAATCACTATGAGAGACTAAGCTGCAAAGCAATTCGACAGACTAAGCTGCAAAGCACTATGAGAGACTAAGCATTAAAGCTACTATAAGCTGCAAAGCACTACAAGAGGCTGAGCAACAAATCACTATGAGAGACAAAGCAACCAAGCAAAATGAGAGACTAAGTAGCAAAGCACTATGAGACACTAAGCAGCAAAGCACTTCGATAGACTAAGCGGAAAGGCAATATGAGAGACTAAGCTACAAAGCAATACGAGAGACTAAGCTGCAAAGGAGTACGAGAGAGTATGCAGTAAAGCACTGCGAGAGACTAAGCTATAAAGCAATACGAGAGACTAAGTTGCAGAGCACTATGAGAGACTAACCATTAAAGGTACTATGAGCTGCAAAGCACTATGAGAGATTAAGCAACAAAGCACTATGAGAGACTAAGCAGCCAAGCACTATGAGAGACTAAGCAACAAAGCACTACGAGGGACGAAGCTACAAAGCAATACAAGAGACTAAGCTGCAAAGCACTATGAGAGACTAAGTTGCGAAGCACTACAAGAGACTAAGAATTAAAGCTACCATGAGCAGAAAGCACTATGAGAGACTGAGCAACAAAGCACTATGAGAGACTAAGCAACCAATCACTATGAGAGACTAAGTAGCAAGGCATTATGAGAGACTAAGTAGCAAGGCATTAAGAGAGACTAAGTAGCAAAGCACTATGAGAGATTATGCTGCAAAACAATACGACAAACTAAGCTGCAAAGCAATACGAGAGACTAAGCTGGAAAGCACTACGAGAGACTAAGCTGCAAAGCACTACGACAGACTAAGTAGCAAAGCACTACGAGAGACCATGCAACAAAGCACTACAACAGGCTAAGCTGCAAATCAATACGAGAGACTAAGTTACAAAGCACTATGATAGACTAAGCATTAAAGCTACTATGACCTACAAAGCACTATGAAAGACTGAGAAACAAAGCACTATGAAAGACTAAGAAGCCAAGCACTATGAGAGACTAAGCAGCAAATCACTATGAGACTAAGCTGCAAAGATATACGAGAGACTAAGCTGCAAAGCACTACGAGAGACTAAGCTGCAAAGCAATACGAGAGACTAAGTTGCAAAGCACTACGAGAGACTAAGCAATAAAGCTACTATGGGGTACAAAGCACTTTGAGAGACTAAACAACAAAACACTATGAGAGACTAAACATCCAAGCAATATGAGAGAATAAGCAACAAAGCACTACGAGAGACTAAGCTGGAAAGCAATACCAGAGACTAAGTTGCAAAGTAGTACGAGAGATTAAGTTGCAATGCACTAGAGAGACTAAGTTATAAAACACTATGAGAGACTAAGCATTAAAGCCACTATAAGCTAGAAAGCACTATGAGAGACTGAGCAACAAATCACTATGAGTGACTAAGCAGCAAAGCACTATGAGAGACTAAGCAACAAACCACTACAAGAGACTAAGCAGGAAAGCACTACAAGACACTAAGCGGAAAAGCTATATGAGAGACTAAGCTACAAAGCAATATGAGAGACTAAGTTCCAAAGCACTACGAGAGACTAAGCATTAAACCTACTATGAGCTGCAAAGCACTATGAGAGATTGAGCAAAAAAGCACTATGAGAGACTAAGCAGCAAAGCACTATGAGAGACTAAGCAAAAAAGCACTACGAGAGACTAAGCGAAAAAGCAATACAAGAGACTAAGCCACAAAACAATACAAGAGACTAAGCTACAAAGGACTACAAGAGAGTATGAATTAAAGCACTACGCGAGACTAACCATTAAAGCTACTATGAGCTGCAAAGCACTACGAGAGATTGAGCAAAAAAGCAATATGAGATACTAAGCTGCCAAGCACTATGAGAGGCTAAGCATCAAAGCACCACGAGAGACTAAGCTACAAAGCAATATGAGAGACTAAGATGTAAAGCACTACGAGAGACTAAGCTGCAAAGCACTACACGAGACTAAGTTGCAAAGCACTATGAGAGTTTGAGCAACAAACCACTATGAGAGACTAAGCAACCAAGCAATATGAGAGACTAAGCAGCAAAGTACTATGAGATACTAAGCAGCAAAGCACTATGAGAGATTAAGATCTGAAGCAATACAATAGACTAAGTTGCAAAGCAATACGAGAGACTAAGCTGCAAAGAACTACGAGAGACTAAGCTGCAAAGCAATATGAGAGACTAAGTTGCAAAGCACTATGAGAGACTAAGCATTAAATCTACTATGAGCTGCAAAGTACTATGAGAGACTGAGCAACAAAGCACTATGAGAGACTAAACAGCCAAGCATTATGAGACACTAAGCAGCAAAGCACTATGAGAGAATAAACAACAAAGGACTATGAGAGACTAAGTAGTAAAGCACTATGAGAGCTTAAGTTGCAAAGCAATACGAGAGACTAAGTTGCAAAGCAATACGAGGGACTAAGCTGCAAAGCACTACGAGAGACAAAGCTGCAAAGCAATACGAGAGACTAAGTTGCAAAGCACTACGAGAAACTAAGCATTAAAGCTACTATGAGAGACTAAGCAACAAGGCACTATGAGAGACTAAGCCGCCAAGTACTATGAGAGATTAAGCAACAAAGCACTACGAGAGACTAAGCTTCAAAGAAATACGAGAGACTAAGCTGCAAAGCACTAGGAGAAACTAAGCTGCAAAGCACTACGAGAGACTAAGCAGCAAAGCACTAGGAGACACTATGCAACAAAGCACTACGAGAGACTATGTAGCAAAGCACTACGAGAGTCTAAGATGCAAAGCAATACGAGAGACTAAGTTGAGAAGCACTACGAGAGACTAAGCATTAAAGCTACTATGAGCTACAAAGCACTGTGAGAGATTGAGCAACAAAGCACTATGAGAGACTAAGCATCCAAGGGCTATGAGAGACTAAGCAACAAAGCAATATGAGAGACTAAGCTGCAAAGCAATACGAGAGACTAAGTTGCAAAGCACTATGAGAGATTGAGCAACAAAGCACTATGAGAGACTAAGAAACCAAGCACTATGAGTGACTAAGCAGCAAAGCACTATGAGAGACTAAGCAACAAAGCACTACGAGAGACTAAGCTACAAAGCACTACGAGAGACTAAGTTACAAAGCACCATGAGAGATTGAGCAACAAAGCACTATGAGATACTAAGAAATCAAGCACTATGAGTGAATAAGCAGCAAAGCACTATGAGAGACTAAGAAGCAAAGCACTATGAGAGATTAAGATGCAAAGCAATACAATAGACTAAGCTGCAAAGTAATACGAGAGACTAAGTTGCAAAGCACAACGAGAGACTAAGCTGCAAGGAAATAACAGAGACTAAGTTGCAAAGCACTACGAGAGACTAAGCATTAAAGCTACTATGAGCTGCAAAGCACTATGAGAGACTGAGCAACAAAACACTATGAGAGACTAAGCAACCAAGCACTATGAGAGACTGAGTAGCAAAGCACTATGAGAGACTAAGCAGCAAAGTACTATGAGAGACTAAGCAGCAAAGCACTATGAGAGATTAAGCTGCAAAGCAATATGAGAGACTAAGCTGCAAAGCGATACGAGAGACTAAGCTGCAAAGCACTACCACAGACTAAGCTGCAAAGCAATACAAGAGACTAAGTTGCAAAGCACTATGATAGACTAAGCTGCAAAGTAGTATGAACGACTAAGTTGCAAAGCACTATGAGATGAGCTGAAAAACACTATGAGAGACTGAGCAACAAAGCACTATGAGAGACTAAGTAGCAAAGCAATACGAGAGAAAAAGCTGCAAAGCACTATGAGAGACTAAGCTGCAAAGCAATACGAGAGACTAAGTTGCAAAGCACTACGAGAGACTAAGCAGTAAAGCTACTTTGAGCTACAAAGCACTATGAGAGACTGAGAAAAAAAGCACTATGAGAGACTGAGCAGCCAAGCACTATGAGAGACTAAGCAACAAAGCAATACAACAGACCAAGCTACAAACTAAGCTGCAAAGCAGTACAATAGACTAAGCTGCAAAGCAATACAAGAGACTAAGTTGCAAAGCACTACGAGAGACTAAGCTACAAAGCAGTACGTGAGACTAAGTTGCAAAGCACTACAAGATGAGCTGCAAAGCACTATGAGAGACTGAGGAACAAAGCACTATGAGAGACTAAGCAGCAAAGCACTATGAGAGATTAAGCAGTAAAGCACTATGATAGACTAAGCAGCAAAGCACTATGAGAGACTAATCTGCAAAGCAATACGAGAGAAAAAGTTACAAAGCACTATGAGAGACTGAGCAACAAAGGATTATGAGAGACTAAGTAGCAAATCACTATGAGAGACTAAACAACAAAGCACTCTGATAGAGTAAGCAGCAAAGCACTATGAGAGACTATGCTGCAAAGCAATATGAGAGAAAATTCTACAAAGCACTATGAGAGACTAAGCTGCAAAGAAATACGACAAACTAAGTCGCAAAACACTACGAGAGACTAAGCAATAAAGCTATTCTGAGCTGCAAAGCACTATGAGAGACTGAGAAACAAAGCACTATGAGAGACTAAGCAGCCAAGCACTGTGAGATACTAAGTTGTAAAGCAGTATGAGAGACAAAGTTGTGAAGCACTACGAGATGAGCTGCAAAGCACTATGAGAGACTAAGCAACAAAGCACTATGAGAGACTAAGCAGCAAAGCACTATGATAGACTAAGCAGTAAAGCAATATGAGAGACTAAGTTGCAAAGCAATATGAGAGAAAAAGCTGCAAAGCAATACGAGAGAATAAGCTGCAAAGCACTACGAGAGACTAAGCTGCAAAGCAATACAAGAGACTAAGTTGCAAAGCACTACGAGAGACTAAGTTGCAAAGCAGTACGACAGACCAGGTTGTGAAGCACTATGAGATGAGTTGCAAAGAATTATGAGAGACTGAGCAACAAAGCACTATGAGAGACTAAGCAACAAAGCACTATGAGAGACTAAGCTGCAAAGCACTATGATAGATTAAGCAGCAAAGCACTATGAGAGACTAAGCTGCAAAGCAATAGGAGAGAAAACGCTGCAAAGCTCTACGAGAGACTAAGCTGCAAAGCAATACGAGAGCCTAAGCTACAAAGCACTACGAGAGACTAAGCAATAAAGCTACTCTGAGCTACAAAGCACTATGAGAGACTAAGCAACCAAGCAGTATGAGAGACTAAGCAACAAAGCAATACAACAGACTAAGTTGCAAAGTAATACGAGAGACAAATGCAAATCAATATAAGAGACTAAGTTGTAAATCACTATGAGAGACTAAGCTGCAAAGTAGTACGAGAGACTATTTTGCAAAGCACTAAGAGATGAGTTGCAAAGCACTATAAGAGGCTTAGCAGCAAAGCACTATCATAGACTAAGCAGAAAAGCATTATGAGAGACTAAGCTACATAGCAATATGAGAGAAAAAGTTGCAAAGCACTAAGAGAGATTGAGCTGCAAAGCAATACGAGAGACTAATATGCAAAGCACTACGATAGACTAAGCAACAAAGCTACTCTGAGCTGCAAAGCACTATGAGAGACTAAGCAACAATGCACTATGAGAGACTAAGCAACCAAGCACTATGAGAGACTAAGCAACAAAGCAATACAGCAGACTAAGCTGCAAAGAAATACGAGAGACTAAGTTGCAAGGCACTACAAGAGACTAAGCTGCAAATTAGTACAAGAGACTAAGTTGCAAAGCACTGTGAGAGACTGAGCAACAAAGCACTTTGAGAGACTAAGTAGCAAAGCACTATGAGAGACTAAGCAACAAAGTACTATGATAGACTAAGTAGCAAAGCACTATGAGAGACTAAGCTCGAAAGCAATACGAGAGAAAAAGTTGCAAAGCACTACGAGAGACTAAGCTTCAAAGCAATACGAGAGACTAAATTGCAAAGGACTAAGAGAGACTAAACAATAAAGCTACTCTGAGTTGCAAGGCACTATGAGAAACTAAGCAACAAAGCACTATGAAAGACTAAGCAGCCAAGCACTATGAGAGACTAAGCAACAAAGCACTACGAGAGACTAAGCTGCAAAGCATTACGAGAGACTAAGTTGCAAAGCACTATGAGAGATTGAGAAAAAAGCACTATGAGAGACTAAGCAACCAAGGATTATGAGAGACTAAGTAGCAAAGCACTATGAGAGATTAAATTGCAAAGCAATATCAGAGACTAAGCTGCAAAGCAATACGAGAGACTAAGCTGCAAAGCATTATGAGAGACTAAGTTGTAAAGCAATACAAGAGACTAAGTTGCAAAGAACTACGAGAGACTAAGCTACAAAGTAGTATGAGAGACTAAGTTGCAAAGCACTATGAGATGAGCTGCAAAGCACTATCAGAGACTGAGCAACAAAGCACTATGAGAGACTAAGAAACAAAGCACTATGAGAGACTAAGCAACAAATCACTATGAGAGACTAAGCAGCAAAGAACTATGAGAGACTAAGCAACAAAGCACTATGATAGACTAAGCGGCAAAGCACTATGATAGACTAAGCAGCAAAGCACTATGAGAGACTAAGCTACAAAACAATACGAGAGAAAAAGCTGCAAAGCACTATGAGAGGCTGAGCAACAAAGCACTATGAGAGAGACTAAGAAGCAAAGCACTATGAGAGACTAAGCAGCAAAACACTCTAATAGAGTAAGCAGGAAAGCACTATGAGAGACTAAGCTGCAAAGCAATACGAGAGAAAAAGCTGCAAAGCACTATGAGAGACTAAGCTGCAAAGAAATACGAGAGACTAAGTTTCAAAACACTACGAGAGACTAAGCAATAAAGCTACTCTGAGCTACAAAGCACTATGAGAGACTGAGGAACAAAGCACTATGAGATACTAAGCAGCCAAGAACTGTGAGAGACTAAGCAACAAAGCACTACGAGAGACCAAGTTGTGAAGCAATATGAGAGACTAAGTTGAAAATCACTATGAGATGAGCTGCAAAGCACTATGAGAGACTTAGCAACAAAGCACTTTGAGAGACTAAGCAGCAAAGCACTATGAGAGACTAAGCAACAAAGCACTATGATAGACTAAGCAACAAATCACTATGAGAGACAAAGCTGCAAAGCAATACGAGAGAAAAAATTGCAAAGCAGTACAAGAGACTAAGCTGCAAAGAAATACGAGAGACTAAGTTGCAAAGCACTACGAGAGACTAAGCAATAAAGCTACTCTGAGCTGCAAAGCACTATGAGAAACTAAGCAACAAAGCACTATGAGAGACTAAGTAGCCAAGTACTATGAGAGTCTAAGCAAGAAAGCACTACGAGAGACTAAGCTGCAAAGTACTACGAGAGACTATGTTGCAAAGCACTATGAGAGATTGAGCAACAAGGCATTATGAGAGACTAAGCGACCAAGCACTATGAGAGACTAAGCAGCAAAGCACTATGATAGATTCAGCTGCAAAGCAATATGAGAGAATAAGCAGCAAAGCAATATGAGAGACAAAGCTGCAAAGCACTACGAGAGACTAAGCTGCAAAGCAATACAAGAGACTAAGTTGCAAAGCTCTACGAGAGACTAAGCTGCAAAGTAGTATGAGAGACTAAGTTGCAAAGCACTACGAGATGAGCTGCAAAGCACTATGAGAGACTGCGCAACAAAGAACTATGAGAGACTAAGCAGCAAAGCACTATGATAGACTAAGTAGCAAAGCACTAGGAGAGACTAAGCTGCAAAGCAATACCAAAGAAAAAGGTACAAAGCATTACGAGAGACTAAGCTGTAAAGTAGTACAAGAGACTAAGTTGCAAAGCACTACGAGAGACTATGCAATCAAGCTACTTTGAGCTGCAAAGTAGTTTGAAAGACTGAGCAACAAAGCAATATGAGAGACTAAGCAGCGAAGCACTATGAGAGACTAAGCAACAAAGCAATACAACAGACTAAGCTGCAAAGCAATACAAGAGACTAAGTTGCAAAGCAATACAAGAGACTAAGTTGCAAAGCACTACGAGAGACTAAGCTGCAAAGCAGTACGAGAGACTAAGTTGCAAAGCACTACGAGATGAGCTGCAAAGCACTATGAGAGACTAAGCAGCAAAGCGCTATGATAGACTAAGCAGCAAAGCACTATGAGAGACTAAGTTGCAAAGCAATACGAGAGAAAAAGCAGTAAAGCACTATGAGAGACTGAGCAACAAAGCACTATGAGAGACTAAGTAGCAAAGCACTATGAGAGACTAAGCAGCAAAGCACTCCGATAGAGTAAGCAGCAAAGCACTATGAGAGACTAAGCTGCAAAGCAATACGAGAGAAAAAATTGCAAAGCACTAAGAGAGACTAAGCTGCAAAGCAATACGAGAGACTAATTTGTAAAACACTACGAGAGACTAAGCAATAAAGCTACTCTGAGCTGCAAAGCACTATGAGAGACTAAGCAGCCAAGCACTGTGAGAGACTAAAAAACAAAGCACTACGAGAGACTAAGCTGCAAAGCAATACAAGAGACTAAGTTGCAAAGCACTACGAGAGACTAAGCTACAAAGCAGTACGAGAGACTAAGCTACAAAGCAGTACGAGATGAGCTGCAAAGCAATATGAGAGACTGAGGAACAAAGCACTATGAGAGACTAAGCAGCAAAGCACTATAAGAGACTAAGCAGCAAAGTACTATGATAGACTAAGTAGCAAAGCACTATGAGAGACTAAGCTACAAAGCAATACCAGAGAAAAAGCTACAAAGCACTACGAGAGACTAAGCTGCAAAGTAATACGAGAGAC
This sequence comes from Pinus taeda, assembly GCA_000404065.3. Taxonomy (NCBI): domain Eukaryota; kingdom Viridiplantae; phylum Streptophyta; class Pinopsida; order Pinales; family Pinaceae; genus Pinus; species Pinus taeda. Next base: position 31,815 of record APFE030574879.1, read on the forward strand.
TAAGTTGCAAAGCACTATGACAGACTAAGCAATAAAGCTACTTTGAGCTGCAAAGCAGTATGAGAGACTGAGCAACAAAGCACTATGAGTGACTAAGCAGCCAAGCACTATGAGAGACTAAGCAACAAAGCAATACAATAGACTAAGCTGCAAAGCAATAAAAGAGACTAAGCTGCAAAGCAATACAAGAGACTAAGTTGCAAAGCACTATGAGAGACTAAGCTGTAATGCAGTACGAGAGACTAAGTTGCAAAGCACTATGAGATGAGCTGCAAATCACTATGAGAGACTGAGCAACAAAGCACTATGAGAGACTAAGGAACAAAGCACTATGAGAGACTAAGCAGCAAAGCACTATGATAGACTAAGCAGCAAAGCACTATGAGAGACTAAGCTGCAAAGCAATACGAGAGAAAAATCTGCAAAGCACTATGAGAGACTGAGCAACAAAGCACTATGAGAGACTAAGCAGCAAAGCACTATGAGAGACTAAGCAGCAAGGCACTCTGATAGAGTAAGTAGAAAAGCACTATGAGAGACTAAGCTGCAAAGCAATACGAGAGAAAAAGCTGCAAGGCACTATGAGAGACTACGCTGCAAAGCAATACGAGAGACTAAGTTGCAAAACACTCTGGGAGACTAAGCTGCAAAGAAATACGAGAGACTAAGCTGAAAAGCACTATGAGAGACGAAGATGCAAAGCAATACAAGAGACTAAGTTGCAAAGCACTACGAGAGACTAAGCTGCAAAGTAGTACGAGAGACAAAGTTGCAAAGGACTATGAGATGAGCTGCAAAGTACTATGAGAGACTGAGCAGCAAAGCACTATTAGAGTCTAAGCAGCAAAGCACTATGATAGACTAAGTAGCAAAGGACTATGAGAGACAAAGCTGCAAAGCAATACCAGAGAAAAAGCTACAAAGCACTATGAGAGACTAAGCTGGAAAGCAATGCGAGAGACTAAGTTGCAAAGCACTACGACAGACTAAGCAATAAGGCTACTTTGAGCTACGAAGTAGTATGAGAGACTGAGCAACAAAGCACTATGAGAGATTATGCATCCAAGCACTATGAGAGACTAAGCAACAAAGCAATACAATAGACTAAGATGCAAACTAAGCTGCAAAACAATAAAAGAGACTAAGCTGCAAAGCAATACAAGAGACTAAGTTGCAAAGCACTATGAGAGACTAAGCTGCAAAGCAGTACGAGAGACTAAGTTGCAAAGCAGTACGAGATGAGCTGCAAGGCACTATGAGAGACTGAGTAACAAAGCACTATGAGAGACTAAGAACCAAAGCACTATGAGAGACTAATCAGCAAAGCACTATGATAGACTAAGCAGCAAAGCACTATGAGAGACTAAGCTACAAAGCAATACGAGAGAAAAATCTGCAAAGCACTATGAGATACTGAGCAATAAAGCACAATGAGAGACTAAGCAACAAAGCACTATGAGAGACTAAGCAGCAAGGCACTCTGATAGAGTAAGCAGAAAAGCACTATGAGAGACTAAGCTGCAAAGCAATACGAAAGAAAAATCTGCAAAGCACTATGAGAGACTAAGCTGCAAAGCAATATGAGAGACTAAGTTGCAAAACACTACGAGAGACTAAGCTGCAAAGCACTACGAGAGACTAAGCTGCAAAGCAATACAAGAGACTAAGATGCAAAGCACTATGAGAGACTAAGCTGCAAAGCAATACAAGAGACTAAGTTGCAAAGCACTACGAGAGACTAAGCTGCAAAGTAGTATGAGAGACTAAGTTGCAAAGAGCTACGAGATGAGCTGCAAAGCACTATGAGAGACTCGACAAAAAAGCACTATGAGAGACTAAGCAACAAAGCACTATGAGAGACTAAGCAACAAAGCACTATGATAGACTAAGAAGCAAAGCACTATAAGAGACTAATCTGCAAAGCAATACAAGAGAAAAAGCTGCAAAGCACTACCAGAGACGAAGCTGCAAAGCAATACGAGAGACTAAGTTGCAAAGCACTACGAGAGACTAAGCAATAAAGTTGCTTTGAGCTGCAAAGCGGTATGAGAGACTTAGCAACAAAGCACTATGAGAGACTAAGCAGCCAAGCACTATGAGAGACTAAGCAACAAAGAAATACAACAGACTAAGCTACAAACTAAGCTGCAAAGCAATACAGGAGACTAATCTGCAAAGCAATACAAGAGACAAAGTTGCAAAGCACTACGAGAGACTAAGCTGCAAAGCAGTACGAGAGACTAAGTTGCAAAGCACTACGAGATGAGCTGCAAAGCACTATGAGAGACTGAGGAACAAAGCACTATGAGAGACTAAGCAGAAAAGCACTATGAGAGATTAAGCAGTAAAGCACTATGATAGACTAAGCAGCAAAGCACTATGAGAGACTAATCTGCAAAGCAATACGAGAGAAAAAGTTACAAAGCATTATGAGAGACTGAGCAAAAAAGCATTATGAGAGACTAAGTAGCAAAGCACTATGAGAGACTAAACAACAAAGCACTCTGATAGAGTAAGCAGCAAAGCACTATGAGAGACTATGCTGCAAAGCAATATGAGAGAAAATGCTACAAAGCACTGTGAGAGACTAAGCTGCAAAGCAATACGACAGACTAAGTCACAAAACTCTACGAGAGACTAAGCAATAAATCTATTCTGAGCTGCAAAGCACTATGAGAGACTGAGAAACAAAGCACTATGAGAGACTAAGCAGCCAAGCACTATGAGAGACTAAGCTGTAAAGCAGTATGAGAGACAAAGTTGCGAAGCACTACGAGATGAGCTGCAAAGCACTATGAGAGACTAAGCAACAAAGCACTATGAGAGACTAAGCAGCAAAGCACTATGATGGACTAAGCAGCAAAGCAATATGAGACACTAAGCTGCAAAGCAATACGAGAGAAAAAGCTGCAAAGCAATACGAGAGACTAAGCTGCAAAGCACTATGAGAGACTAAACTGCAAAGCAATACAAGAGACTAAGTTGCAAAGCACTACGAGAGACTAAGTTGCAAAGCAGTATGACAGACCAGGTTGTGAAGCACTACGAGATGAGTTGCAAAGAATTATGAGAGACTGAGCAACAAAGCACTATGAGAGACTAAGCAACAAAGCACTATGAGAGACTAAGCAGCAAAGCACTATGATAGATTAAGCAGCAAAGCACTATGAGAGACTAAGCTGCAAATTAATAGGAGAGAAAACGCTGAAAAGCTCTACGAGAGACTAAGTTGCAAAGCAATACGAGATCCTAAGTTGCAAAGCACTACGAGAGACTAAACAATAAAGCTACTCTGAGCTACAAAGCACTATGAGAGACTAAGCAACCAAGCAGTATGAGAGACTAAGGAACAAAGCAATACAACAGACTAAGCTGCAAAGTAATACGAGAGACAAATGCAAATCAATATAAGAGACGAAGTTGTAAATCACTATGAGAGACTAAGCTGCAAAGTAGTATGAGAGACTATGTTGCAAAGCACTATGAGATGAGTTGCAAAGCACTATGAGAGACTTAGCAGCAAATCACTATCATAGACTAAGCAGAAAAGCATTATGAGAGACTAAGCTACACAGCAATATGAGAGAAAAAGTTGCAAAGCACTAAGAGAGATTGAGCTGCAAAGCAATACGAGAGACTAAGTTGCAAAGCACTACGATAGACTAAGCAACTAAGCTACTCTGAGCTGCAAAGCACTATGAGATACTGAGCAACAAAGCACTATGAGAGACTAAGCAACCAAGCACTATGAGAGACTAAGCAACAAAGTAATACAACAGACCAAGCTGCAAAGCAATACGAGAGACTAAGTTGCAAGGCACTACAAGAGACTAAGCTGCAAAGTAGTACGAGAGACTAAGTGGCAAAGCACTACGAGATGAGTTGCAAAGCACTGTGAGAGACTGAGCAACAAAGCACTTTGAGAGACTAAGTAGCAAAGCACTATGAGAGACTAAGCAGCAAAGTACTATGATAGACTAAGCAGCAAAGCACTATGAGAGACTAAGCTCGAAAGCAATACGAGAGAAAAAGCTGCAAAGCACTACGAGAGACTAAGCTGCAAAGCAATATGAGAGACTAAATTGCAAAGCACTACGAGAGACTAAACAATAAAGCTACTCTGAGCTGCAAAGCACTATGAGAAACTAAGCAACAAAGCACTATGAAAGACTAAGCAGCCAAGCACTATGAGAGACTAAGGAACAAAGCACTACGAGAGACTAAGCTGCAAAGCACTACGAGAGACTAAGTTGCAAAGCACTATGAGAGATTGAGCAACAAAGCACTATGAGAGACTAAGCAACCAAGGATTATGAGAGACTAAGTAGCAAAGCACTATGAGGGATTAAGTTGCAAAGCAATATCAGAGACTAAGCTGCAAAGCAATACGAGAGACTAAGCTGCAAAGCATTATGAGAGACTAAGTTGTAAAGCAATACAAGAGACTAAGTTGCAAAGAAATACGAGAGACTAAGCTACAAAGTAGTATGAGAGACTAAGTTGCAAAGCACTATGAGATGAGCTGCAAAGCACTATGAGAGACTGAGCAACAAAGCACTATGAGAGACTAAGAAACAAAGCACTATGAGAGACTAAGCAACAAAGAACTATGAGAGACTAAGCAGCAAAGCACTATGAGAGACTAAGTAGCAAAGCACTATGATAGACTAAGCAGCAAAGCACTATGATAGACTAAGCAGCAAAGCACTATGGGAGACTAAGCTACAAAACAATACGAGAGAAAAAGCTGCAAAGGACTATGAGAGGCTGAGCAACAAAGCACTATTAGAGTGACTAAGAAGAAAAGCACTATGAGAGACTAAGCAGCAAAACACTCTAATAGAGTAAGCAGGAAAGCACTATGAGAGACTAAGCTGCAAAGCAATACGAGAGAAAAAGCTGCAAAGCACTATGAGAGACTAAGCTGCAAAGCAATACGAGAGACTAAGTTGCAAAACACTACGAGAGACTAAGCAATAAAGCTATTCTGAGCTACAAAGCACTATAGGAGACTAAGGAACAAAGCACTATGAGATACTAAGCAGCCAAGAACTGTGAGAGACTAAGCAACAAAGCTCTACGAGAGACTAAGTTGTGAAGCAATATGAGAGACTAAGTTACAAAACACTACGAGAGACTAAGTTGCAAAGTAGTACAAGAGACTAAGTTGAAAATCACTACGAGATGGGCTGCAAAGCACTATGAGAGACTGAGCAACAAAGCACTTTGAGAGACTAAGCAGCAAAGCACTATCAGAGACTAAGCAGCAAAGCACTATGATAGACTAAGCAACAAATCACTATGAGAGACTAAGCTGCAAAGCAATATGAGAGAAAAAGTTGCAAAGCAGTACGAGAGACTAAGATGCAAAGCAATACGAGGGACTAAGTTGCAAAGCACTACGAGAGACTAAGCAATAAAGCTACTCTGAGCTGCAAAGCACTATGAGAAACTAAGCAACAAAGCACTATGAGAGACTAAGTAGCCAAGCACTATGAGAGACTAAGCAAGAAAGCACTACGAGAGACTAAGCTGCAAAGTACTACGAGAGACTATGTTGCAAAGCACTATGAGAGATTGAGCAACAAGGCACTATGAGAGACTAAGCAACCAAGCACTATGAGAGACTAAGCAGCAAAGCAATATGAGAGATTTAGCTGCAAAGCAATATGAGAGAATAAGCAGCAAAGGAATACGAGAGACAAAGCTGCAAAGCACTACGAGAGACTAAGCTGCAAAGCAATACAAGAGACTAAGTTGCAAAGCACTACGAGAGACTAAACTGCAAAGTAGTATGAGAGACTAAGTTGCAAAGCACTACGAGATGAGCTGCAAAGCACTATGAGAGACTGAGGAACAAAGCACTATGAGAGACTAAGTAGCAAAGCACTATGAGAGACTAAGCAGCAAAGTGCTATGATAGACTAAGCAGCAAAGCACTAGGAGAGACTAAGCAGCAAAGCAATACCAGAGAAAAAGGTACAAAGCACTACGAGAGACTAAGCTGCAAAGCAATACGAGAGACTAAGTTGCGAAGCACTACGAGAGACTATGCAATAAAGCTACTTTGAGCAGCAAAGCAGTTTGAAAGACTGAGCAACAAAGCACTATAAGAGACTAAGCAGCGAAGCACTATGAGAGACTAAGCAACAAAGCAATACAACAGACTAAGCTGCAAACTAAGCTGCAAAGCAATACAAGAGACTAAGTTGCAAAGCAATACAAGAGACTAAGTTGCAAAGCACTACGAGAGACTAAGCTGCAAAGCAGTACGAGAGACTAAGTTGCAAAGCACTACAAGATGAGCTGCAAAGCACTACGAGATGAGCTGCAAAGCACTATGAGAGACTAAGCAACAAAGCACTATGAGAGAATAAGCAGCAAAGCACTATGAGAGACTAAGCAGCAAAGCACTATGATAGACTAAGCAGCAAAGCACTACGACAGACTAAGCTGCAAAGAAATACGAGAGAAAAAGCTGCAAAGCACTATGAGAGACTGAGCAACAAAGCACTATGAGAGACTAAGTAGCAAAGCACTATGAGAGACTAAGCAGCAAAGCACTCTGATAGAGTAAGCAGCAAAGCACTATGAGAGACTAAGTTGCAAAGAAATACGAGAGAAAAAGCTGCAAATCCCTAAGAGAGACTAAGCTGCAAAGCAATACGAGAGACTAAGTTGTAAAACACTACGAGAGACTAAGCAATAAAGCTACTCTGAGCTACAAAGCACTATGAGAGACTAAGCAACCAAGCACTGTGAGAGACTAAACAACTAAGCACTACGAGAGACTAAGCTGCAAAGCAATACAAGACACTAAGTTGCAAAGCACTATGAGAGACTAAGCTACAAAGCATTATGAGAGACTAAGCTACAAAGCAGTACGAGATGAGCTACAAAGCACTATGAGAGACTGAGGAACAAAGCACTATGAGAGACTAAGCAGCAAAGCACTATGAGAGACTAAGCAACAAAGCACTATGATAGACTAAGTAGCAAAGCACTATGAGAGACCAAGCTGCAAAGCGATACCAGAGAAAAAGCTACAAAGCACTACGAGAGACTAAGCTGCAAAGCAATACGAGAGACTAAGTTGCAAAGCACTATGACAGACTAAGCAATAAAGCTACTTTGAGCTGCAAAGCAGTGTGAGAGACTGAGCAACAAAGCACTATGAGAGACTAAGCAGCCAAGCACTATGAGAGACTAAGCAACAAAGCAATACAATAGAATAAGCTGCATACTAAGCTGCAAAGCAATAAAAGAGACTAAGCTACAAAGCAATACAAGAGACTAAGTTGCAAAGCACTATGAGAGACTAAGTTGCAATGCAGTACGAGAGACTAAGTTGCAAAGCACTATGAGATGAGCTGCAAAGCACTATGAGAGACTGAGTAACAAAGCACTATGAGAGACTAAGCAACAAAGCACTATGAGAGACTAAGCAGCAAAGCACTATGATAGACTAAGCAACAAAGCACTATGAGAGACTAAGCTGCAAAACAATACGAGAGAAAAATCTGCAAAGCACTATTAGAGACTGAGCAACAAAGCACTATGAGAGACTAAGCAGCAAAGCACTATGAGAGACTAAGCAGCAAGGCACTCTGATAGAGTAAGCAGAAAAGCACTATGAGAGACTAAGCTGCAAAGCAATACGAGAGAAAAAGCTGCAAAGCACTATGAGAGACTAACCTGCAAAGCAATAGGAGAGACTAAGTTGCAAAACACTACGAGAGACTAAGCTGCAAAGCACTACGAGAGACTAAGCTGCAAAGCAATAAGAGAGACTAAGCTGCAAAGCACTATGAGAGACTAAGCTGCAAAGCAATACAAGAGACTAAGTTGCAAAGCACTACGAGAGACTAAGCTGCAAAGTAGTACGAGAGACAAAGTTGCAAAGGACTACGAGATGAGCTGCAAAGAACTATGAGAGACTGAGCAGCAAAGCACTATGAGAGTCTAAGCAGCAAAGCACTATGATAGACTAAGTAGCAGGACTATGAGAGACAAAGCTGAAAAGCAATACCAGAGAAAAACCTACAAAGCACTATGAGAGACTAAGCTGCAAAGCAATGCGAGAGACTAAGTTGCAAAGCACTACAAGAGACTAAGCAATAAGGCTACTTTGAGCTACGAAGCAGTATGAGAGACTGAGGAACAAAGCACTATGAG
>APFE030574881.1:0-25816 GCA_000404065.3 Pinus taeda
ATCGACGAGGCTGGACTACCACAACAGCGTTGGACTACAGGTAGGATCTAAACACTTGATTTCTTGTATGGTAAATGCATATTTAGAGAAGGATTGTTCTTAATTGTCTTGTTTGTCACTAGAAAGCCTTAAGCTTCTAGGGAGGTTGGTTTTGTCGGCAAGATTAACTCTTTTCGCATGACACACAGTTTAAGAGTACCATCCTCCTTCTTTGCAAACAACATTGGTGCACCCCAAGGTGACACACTTGGCCTAATGTATCCCTTGTTAAGCACTCCCTTCAACTACAACTTCAATTCTACTAACTCTAGTGTTCTCATCCTATATTGTGCCTTTGATGCTAGTGCTACCCCTGGTACCAAATCAGTAAAAAAGTCCACTTCCATGTGAGGCGGAAACTCTGAAATCTCTACAGGAAATACATCCTAAAAATACTATAGAACTGAATACCTCTTCAAATAATTGGCATCCTCAACATTCTTTCCTTTATCATAGGAAATATGTACTACAAATAATACACATCATTTTCTACGACTACACTTTTCATGCATAGTTGTCACCATTCTAACTGATGTTTCCTTCTTCTTACCCTACAAGATCCTATGTTCTCCATTGTCTTCCAAGCACTCAATAGCCTTGTTATAACAATCCACCTTGATCCTATGAAGATACAACTAGTCCATACCCAACAACATAATGTATGATCCCAATAGAAGCAAATTCAAGCACGTTGTTGTAGGCATACCATTCAACTAAAATGAAAAATCTCTTACCCAGTTATGAACTCTTTTCTTAGTACATGTAGCCAACTACACGAACCAAGATTTTTACATGTACTTCTTTATTCAAACCATGCTTATCCACCAGGCCAAGATGAATATAACTATAAATAGATCCAGGATCAATCAAAATAAAAACAAATTGATCACAAAGCTTACCGTACATCTTGATAATATATGTCTGGTGATCCATCTACATGTTATCCAATGTTGCATAGATCCCAGGAATGCTTTGTCCAACATTCCCAATTGTTTGCGCCTCCTAAGCACTGTAGATTTGAGGTCTACCACCCTGATGTTGTGGACAATCTCTTCGGTGATGATACTTGTCACAAGTCCAACATTATAAAGGCTTCCTGCCATCACCCTTTCTCTGCACCTTAAACTAAAATCCCTACCCTTTTTCGAATGTGTTAAACTTCTTAGGTGGTGTTGCGTTCTCTTTGTTGCCTCTGTCCTAGGGTCTTGTTCGTTTCTTATCCCATTTCCCTTTATTCTTGTCATTACCCTTCCAATACTACTTAGTCTCATATTTGTGCTTTGATTGCTCATAACAATGCTTTAGCTTTCTGATGGCTTCCTCCAATGTTCTAGGCTCATCAAACTCGATTATGTTCTTGAATGGTATTTGCAACTGACTAATGAACCTCTGAAGATTAGCTTTATCCTCCTTAAGATAAGACACATACCTCAATAACTCCAAGAATTTCCTAGTGTACTCCTCTTCGATCATGGATCCCATCTTCAGCTCATAGAATTCTTTTGCCCAGTCATCCTAGTATCTCTCTGATAGATACTTCTTCCTAAAAAGTATCTTGAAGTCACACCAATTCAACTCCTCTTCCCGAATGCCCCTGACATTCTTTACATCTTCCCACCAAATGTCTTCTTACCTTTAATATTGAATGTAGATACTTTGGCCTTCATATTCTCTGAGTATTCATGCAATCTAAAGAACTTATTCATCCCAAGCAACCAAGCTTCTACATTCTGTGAGTTCTTCATCCCTCCTTCAAATGTAGGTGGTTTTACTTTCTTGAACTCATCTGGAAGATATCCCTTGTCACTCCTCTTATAAGGATGATAACGATGATGACCATGGTACCTATCTGAACCAGAACTAGAGTAAAGCCCATGTCCATTGCCTCGTCTATCAAGTATATCCAAGGATATTTCATCTCTATCCGACCTATGCCCACCATGAGACCTGCTAACATATGCTCCATTAGTCCTATCCTCTGATCCATAATTGATCTGTGGTTGTCCCTGTCTTTGCATGTCTGACAAGCTCTGAAGGATAACTACATTAACCTCTGCTTGTTTCTCCTGTGCCATGGTAAGTCTCTCTTGTGAATGAATGATTATATCATTATCGGCTTTGCAACTCCTTATTTATGCCTTCAAACTTCTCAATGTGTCAATTATGTTGATGAGCCCCAAAATTGGTAACAATTTGGGCTCATTTGGCCTAATTTTCCTTGTTCAGTCCTTGTTCAAATCCATCATTTTCTATAGTTTATGCATTATTTTTAGTATGTTTATGTCTTTGGTATGAATAAGGGAAGTCACTTGTCCTAGGTCGTTAACACGTGTGTATTTCAGGTTTATTTGACATCTATTGGAGAAAATTCAAAGCAATCATGAGCTATAAGGCAGCCAAGCCTGAGGTAAGGACTTGAAGGGGGGGTGCCTATGGCATTCAATGACCCTTCCTCGGGATCTTCACCTCCAACTCCGAGCTCCAAAGACCACCAAACCGAATCTAGAAGGCAGCCAAGCAGCATTTAGAAAGGGATTGTTTAACTCACAGTTTGACAGCCGAGTTCCACAAATTGAGGTGGCCAGCTAGGTCCCTCGTGATCTATAAATGTTGAGGCCTCAGCCTTTGTAAAAAGACTTTTGAAACTATTGTTTACTTTGCACCTCAGTGATGCAGCTCTATTTTGTTCCTTTGTAGCCATTTTTGGCATGACTGTTATGATTCTTTTTGGATAATGAGAAGCAGTTTGGTTTCCTATCAAATCTGAGTTTTTCATAGGAGCCAAAGCTCTCAAGGTTGGGCCCAACTTGAGAGCCTAGGACCTCCTTTCTGTATTGTTACTTTTCCTTTACGTATCACTGTTTTCCTTTATGCATTTGAATATATTTCTGTTAAGTAGATTTCGTTATGGTTGCTGGAATAGATAATTGTTTATGACTGACTTTGGTTTAGGTGTTTTGGTAGGATAATAACAACAAAACCTCCAAGAAAAAGGGACAACCACACTCCTGGTTTCGCCTCATCCTTATTGGATTTGGGGCTGGAATTGAGGAACAGTGCTGCCTCACAAAAACACTAGTTTGCTTGTTTATGCAATCTTTTAGTGTTCTTGTTTTATTAGTAGAGATTAGTCATGGGTTTGGACATATGAAATGTTTCTTTACATAGATGGTGTACAAGGTTCTCTTCCCAAATAAAGTTGCTGCTCATTTATGTTGTTGATGGTTAGGCTAGACTAGTTTAGGATTTGATCATTTGTAGGTCTTTGTTGATTTGATCAAGGTACACCATGCAGGGCATCTTCTTCATTCATTCATCTACCAAAAGTATCATCTGAACCACCTGTCATGTCTCTTAGCTAAGTTTCTCGTTCCCTATCTACTCTTTTTGTCCACGAATCCTTACCTCCTTACCTATCATTGCCTTAGCCTTCTTCAAGCCAAGTTAGCCTTCTACATCTCTTCACCAATCCACCCACCCGTCCTTAGGCCATTTTTAGACCCCTACCCTACCTCCAGATCCATCCATGCACCTTCCCTCACTCATCCATCCCCTAAAAACCGATTTCCAAACATCCTATAGAAATTCTGAAACTTCCTGTAGAAATTCCAGAACATCCTGTAGAACCCCTACAGACTTCCTGTAGAAGCTCACAAGTGAGGTTTCCTGGTAGCCGAACCTTGTGAAACTCTAGAGAAGAGTGTTAGGGAGTTCTTAGACCACCTCTGAACCTCTCCAACCATTTCCAAGCATTCCTCTCCCTTGATCCACTCCTGCACAGTGAAGCACAGTTCAAGCATATGCATGTGAAAATCGACACTTAATCGAAAAAAATACAAAAAGATACTTTCCTAGGACAAAGGTAGCCTAGACATATGCATTTTCCCTTTTTGAAGTCAATGGCATCTCATTCAGTAGTTTGCATTCTCATTTTTGCATCAGTAGGACTAGCTGGTAGAATTAGGGTTTGCTAGGGTTTGCATTTCTTTTTGGCCTTCAGTTTCTTTTCGCAAGTAGATTAGCTTCCTTTGAGTTAGCTTTCATCCATCACTCAAAAGCTTCTTCTGAGAACTCATAGAAGTTGGCTAAAGCCCCTAGTGGACTTGTGCCAGCTGACCAAGTGACAGTTGCTGCAAGAGCTAGTACTTGTGCATACAACACCGTCGCTTCCAAGTTTGTTACGAACAACCAGGTCGATAAAAGTAAAGAAGGGAGTCCTAGGAGTTGCAGCATTATTGCTGCAATACTGGATCCCACCATCTTTTTGGCACCGTTGCTAGGGAAGCGTCAGAGTATTGGTGATTGTTGCTTTTCTTCTTTTTCCACTACAACCTTCTGCTAAGTAGTTTATTTCATTTCCATTCTGCAATTTCATTTTTGCAAAAGTAGAGTAGACATTTCCTGCTTTCATAGATTAGCATTTCAATTTCGCAATTTCAATTTTGCAAGCATAGATTAGAATTTCAATTCTGCAAGCGTAAATTAGCATTTCAATTCCGCATTTCAATTCTGAAAAATAGATTAGTCCTTTCTTGCTTTCATTTCAATTCCGCATTTTCCTTTCAGTAAGATAGTTAGTTGCAGTTCAATCTATTCTCATTTTGCAGGTACAAGAAAAAGATACAAGAAAAGCAAGAAAAAGTCTTTCCATTTCATGCCTTGTAGGAACAGAGATAAAACCGGCAAATTCTTACCCAACACCCCCACCACATCACTAAGTCAACCTTCTCTTTTCTCTGGTGACAGTGAGCCAGAAGACCCTATAGGTGAACCTCCTGAGATATACGAAGATCCTATAGAAGAAGAAGAGTTAGGAAACATTCCATCTGAAGCCATGGCTGAAAACCGAAATGATAGAAGAGAAGACGAGAGAATAGAGGGTGCCTTTCCCATCCAAGAGACCAATGGAGACATGAAAATGAAAAACATAAGTCCCTCTGCGCTACCTCATTTCCATGGTCTGACCACTGAGGACCCTGATACCTTCTTGTTTGAGTTTGTTGTCCTTTGTTGAACTTATGACTATGCTGAGGATGAGAAAAAGCTGAAACTCTTTCCCTCTACCCTCAAGGATGCAGCATTACGCTGGTTCATGGGGTTATCTGGAAACAATATCACTACTTGGGATCAAATGAAACAAGCTTTTAACACCAAGTACAGAGACTACTGTAGGTCCAAGGAAACAAAGGGGGAAATCTTTCGGATGACCATGGGCAGTGATGAATCTTTGGAAGACTATGAGGAAAGGTTCCAACTCAGTTATAAACGAGCCAAGTGCACACTTGACCCGAAATCTATGAAGTTGGTTCTGCTCCGAGGAGTCCCTGAAGACCTTCTGGACACCCTTAACCTGCTGGCTAGAGGAGATATCTACCAACTACCTTATGAGGACATAAAGACCGTGTTTAGAAACCATTCTAGGGTGGCCCAGAATAGAGGTAGGGGGAGTCATCTCTCAGCTAGTACCTCTCTCTCCAAGCATGAGTTTGCTAACCAGATGGAAGACCTTAAGAGCGAAATGAGACAGACCATTGCCATGCAACTGGATACCTTCCGAATTCAGCAGAAGAAAGAAGAAGCTGAGAGGGCTTTGGCCATTTTTTGTCCTAGATGCACAAGGAAGCACCCCAAGAATGAGTGCCCATTACACTTAGTAGAGGTATGTTTTGTGTGTGAGGAAGACCATCGCACCAACCAATGCCCTACATTGCCTGGATTTAAATCCATGTACCTAGGGACCGAGGTGGCTACTGAACCTCTCTACTTCCTCAACCAAAGGAGGCCTCATGGACCCAGACCTTATCAGTAGGGAATGCAAGGGTTATCCCAAGCTTATTACCCCCCTTACCAGCTTGCTCATATGCCTTCTTGGGGCCCCCCCACCCATCCTTCCTGGTCCACGCCTCCTCCATGGTCTTATCCATCTCCATACCAAACTTAGCCTCCTTCTCACTCGTTTCACTCTCATGCCCAGCCACAACCTCAGTGGAATGCACCTCAACCGGGGTGGAGGCCCCAATACAACACCCTCCCGCCATTCTGCCTCCACCACCAACTCAACCCCAACCATTACCTCCTGCTCCTCCAAGATAACCCCAGATTCCTGCTCAACCGAACCCGAACCCTAACAACAGACAAGCCCAGCAGGTATATACTAGGGAGACAACATGCCCTACCTATGCTGTGGAAATCCAGGAGATCAACCTGCGATCTGGGAAAGTCCTTCCAGAATGCCAACCTCCTCCCTTAGAAGAGGAGGAAGAGAGACAGGAAAGTGAACCCCAAGCCATTCCACCCTTTCCTGAGCATCTCATAGCGACCACACAACCTAACCCAGAGGAGGACGAGCTTCTGGGAGAACTCAAGCAGTTGTGTGTGAAAATTCCACTTCTCCAGGCCATCAAAGATGTACCAATATACAACAAATTGATTAAAGAGAAGTGTTTCAAGCACCCAGGCAGGAGAAAGAAAGATGCCTCGACCATCAATGTCATAGGACAACTGTCCGATCTCATGTTGGGGCAAGTAATCTGTCCGAAGTATTTGGACCCTAGGAGCACTGTAGTTGATGTCCACATCAATGGCACCATTATACCCCACACTCTGATTGATCTAGGGGCTGTCATCAATGTGATGACCAGGGACACCATGCTTAAGTTCAATCTTCAGAGTTCCCTAAGGAAGACCTCGACAGTGCTGCAATTGGCAGACCGCTCCACCGTGACTCCCGAAGGGATTGTGGAGGATTCCTTGGTCTCTGTTGATTCCTGGGAATACCCTGCGGAATTTTTGGTCCTCCAGCCTAAGGCAAAACTCACAGGTTATCCCCTCATTTTGGGAAGGCCTTGGCTGGCCACTGTAGATGCTTACATCAGCTGTCGAGCCAGAAGCATGACCATCAAAAATGGGCCTATGTCCAAACAGCTGGTCCTATACCCTCCTGCCCAACCTTTGCTAGAACATGACTTACCCCTCTGGTTGGAAGAAGAAGAAGAGGATGAGGTCTACTCTGCATCATTATGCACAGTAGAAGCTAGCAAGGGAGGTCCTCTGACCGAGGATGATTTGATTGAAAATTTGATCCAAAATCTTCCCCCTAGTGAGCTATCCTTGGAAGAATTGGTGGAAGACACCCAGGCCAATGCTGTAGTGGATTTAGGTGCCACTAATCCAACCACCCCATAGTTAAGAATGTGGAGTTTGGCCTTGAGAAGACTTTGAAGATAAACTCCTCTCTCTCTCCCTCTCAGGAAAAGGAGCTATGTAGCCTCTTGACCCGCCATTTGGAGGCCTTTGCTTGGAGCTACAAGGAAATGAAGGGAATCCATCCCTCAGTCTGTACTCATCATATCTATATCAAGGAGGACTGTAAACTGGTCAGGAAACTTCAGAGGAGGATGAATCCAGCCCTCAAAGACATTGTTAAAGAAGAAGTGCAAAAATTGTTGGATGCGAGATTCATCTACCCCATCTTGGATAGCGAATGGGTTTCCCCTCTAGTGTTGGTGCCCAAGAAAAATGAGAAATGGAGAATATGTGTGGACTACAGAGAATTGAACAAAGCCACTAAGGAAGACCACTTCCCTTTACCTTTCATAGATCAAGTGTTGGATGGAATGGCAGGGAAGAAATTTTTCTCTTTCCTAGATGGGTTCAGCGGGTACAACCAGATTCAAATCAGCCCGGAGGACCAAGATAAGACCACTTTCACTTGTCCATGGGGTACCTTTTCCTACCGTGTCCTTCCCTTTGGGCTAGGTAATGCCCCTGCCACTTTCCAGAGGGCTGTGTTAAGCATCTTTGCCGAGTTGGTCCATGATTCGGTAGAAATCTATATGGATGACTTTACTCCTCACAGGTCTAGCTTCCAGGAAGCCTTATCCAACCTGGGAAAAGTTTTGAGTAAGTGCATTGAGATGAACCTGTCCCACAGTCCTGAGAAATGTAAGTTCCTGATGACTGAAGGGACCGTGTTAGGCCATACCATTTCTCGCCAAGGGTTACAGGTGGATCCCAACAAACTTGCTATCATTAAAAGGCCCCCCCCCCTCCTCAGAAGGTGAGAGATGTCCGGAGTTTCCTAGGCTTAGCTCGGTATTACTGCAGATTCATTAAAGACTTTAGTAAGCTAGCCTCGCCTTTGTTTGGCCTCTTAGCAAAAGATGTTGAGTTTAAATGGTTGGATGACTGCCAAAAGGCCCTGAATGAGTTGAAGGATAAGTTGGTGTCTGCTCCAATTCTGAGAGGCCCAAACTGGGCCCTACCTTTCCACATCCACACTGATGCCTCAAACAAAGCCATAGGGGCAGCCTTAGGACAAGTTGAAGAAAAAATCCCATATGCTATATACTTCGTCAGTAAAAACTTACCCAAGGCAGAAATGAATTATACAGTAACTGAGAAAGAGTTCATGGCTGTGGTCCATGCCCTAAACAAGTTCCGACACTATATCACTGGCTATCAAACATTTGTACATACTGACCATGCTGCAATCTGATATTTAATGAATAAGCCTGATGTGAATGCTTGTATTATTAGATGGTTACTTTTGTTGCAGAAGTTTGATTTGACCATCGTTGACAAACTAGGTAAAGAAAATGTTGTTGCTGACTTTTTGTCGAGAGTGAATTTGACTGTAGGTGAAGAAGAAACAGTGGATGACCAGATGCCAGATGAGAATCTGTTTTCTATCTTAGTACTCTCCCCGTGGTTTGCTGACATAGCCAACTATCTGGTCTCTGCATAGTTCCCTCCACACTTATCCTCAAAGGAGAAGAGCATAATCGTGAGGAAAAGTGCCTCATTCACTTAGATCGGGGGCAACTTGTTCAAACTTGGCCCTGATCAGATCTTAAGGCATTGTGTGAGGGAGGAGGAAGTCTTTGACATCCTCCTAACTTGTCATGATGGGCCTTTTGGAGGACATTTTGCAGCCAAGAGGACTGCCTTCAAGATTCTACAGGCAGGCTACTATTGGCCCACTCTTCATGAAGATGTCAGAAGATATATCAACCAATGTGAGCGATGCCAAAGGATGGGGAAACCAACCCCAAGGGATGAAATGCCTCTCCAACCTCAGGTGACTCTTGAGCCATTTGAGAAGTGGGGTATGGATTTTGTGGGCCCTACCAACCCTCCTTCAAGGCAAAAGTCTTACATCATTGTGTGCACAGATTATCTGACAAAGTGGGCGGAGACCAAAGCAGTCAAAGCAGCAACAGAAGAAAAGGTGGCCGAGTTTTTAAGAGAAAACATTTTCTACAAATTTGGCTACCCAAGAGAGCTAGGCACCGATCAAGGAAGCCAGTTCACCTCCAATTTGATTGAAGACCTGCTTGCTCATCACAAAATCAAGCATAGGACTTCCACCCCATATCATCCTCAAGCGAATGGGCAAGTGGAAGTCACCAACAGAGCATTGGAGGGGATCATGACTAAGGTGGTGAGCAGTAGCAGAAGTGATTGGGCAGATCGCCTGGTTGAGGCCACTTGGGCCTACAACACCACATGGAAGACCACAACCAGCTTCACACCCTATGAGCTGGTCTATGGAAAGAGAGATTTGTTGTCAATTGAGTTTGAATACAACACATTGAGGATGGCAGCTCAGCTGGACCTAGATCTCAGCCATGCTCAACAAGAAAGGTTAATGTAGCTGAATGGGTTGGAAGAACTTCGAATGCAGG
This sequence comes from Pinus taeda, assembly GCA_000404065.3. Classification (NCBI taxonomy): domain Eukaryota; kingdom Viridiplantae; phylum Streptophyta; class Pinopsida; order Pinales; family Pinaceae; genus Pinus; species Pinus taeda. Next base: position 9,726 of record APFE030574881.1, read on the forward strand.
CCCTCCTCCACTCAGAAGTGACTCAACTTCAAAGGAAGGTGTGGCATGACCGGCACCTCAATGACAAACAATTCCAGCCGGGAGATTGGGCACTGCTATATGATTCCAGACATAAGGATTTCAAAGGAAAGCTAAGAACGAGGTGGCTAGGACCATATGCAGTGGAAAGGTGTAATGACAATGGTTCTGTCCTTATCCGGACTATTGACAAAGAAGCCATTCCCATGCTCGTTAATGGGCATCAACTAAAGATCTACAGGAAACCTCTTTCGAGGCAAGATTTCATCAAAACCATGGAAAAATCAGTGCTGGTCATAGAGAAGGGTTCTGCCTCTGTTTTTGGCACACCCTGAGCATCATTTCATATTAAAAAAAAAAAATGCAATAAAAAGATCCTTGGGTGAAAACCTTTCTGAGGCGCCCAAGGCAGGTGGTAGGGGTGAAAACCTCATTGAGGCGCCCCTGCTATCTCTTTAAAAAAAAATGAATGGGAATAAAAAGATCCTTGGGTGAAAACCTTTTTAAGGCGCCCAAGGCAGGCGGTAGGGGTGAAAACCTCATTGAGGTGCCCCTGCTGTCTCTTAAAAAAAAAAAAAAAGGGAAAAAGAAAAGAGAAACAAGAAGAAAAATAAGTTGATCTCTAAAAATGTTGCAGGTTGCAGGTATATAGGGCACAAAAGGAGGATTTTCAACTCAAAGACAAGGGTCCCTATCAAGCTACCAGATAGCCTCTCATGCACACCCACCACAAACCGATCCACAGTAGCCCCTAAGGGGATTGTTGAGGATGTGAAGGTCTCCATTGACTCCTAGGAGTACCCTATAGATTTCCTAGTTCCCTACCCTAAGTCCAAGCTTAATGATTATCTTCTCATACTTGGCAGGCCTTGGTTAGCTATAGTCGATACCTACATCAGCTGTAGGGCTGGAAACATGACTATAAAAAATGGGCATCTATCCAAGAAGTTGGTCTCGTACCCTATTGCTCAGACATATTTAGAAGATGATTTACCTTTATGGCTAGAAGAGGAGGAAGAAGATGAAGTCTACTCAGAGCAACTCTATACCCTAGAAACTGGCATGTGAGGAGGACAACCTAATGAAGATTATTTGATTGAACACATCCTCCAAAATCCAACTCCCAACACCTTGTCCTTAGAAAAAGTAGTGAAGGAAACCAAGAGCAACGATCAGATTGATCTATGCTTAGCTGATTAAAACCTTACTAGTGTCAAGACAATAGAATTCGACCTTGAAAGAACTTTGAAAATCAACCCCTCTCTTTCTGTACACCAAGAAGAAGAGTTATGTAACATGCTAAGGGAACATTTGGATACCTTTTATTGGAGTTACAAAGAAATGAAGGAAGTGCACCCCTCGATGTATACTCACCACATTTATATCAAAGAAGGTTGCAAACCAGTCTTACAAACCCAAACGAGAATGAATCTGGCTCTTATGAATATAGTCAAAGAAGAACTACAAAAGCTCTTAGATGTAGGATTCATTTACCCTATCTCGAAGAGTAAGTGGGTGTCTCCTTTGGTGTTGGTTCCAAAGAAAAATGGGAAGTGGAGAATTTGTGTTGATTACAAAGAGTTAAACAAAGCAACAAAGAAGGACCATTTCCCTCTACCTTTCATTGACCAAGTGTTAGATGGCCTGGTAGGGAACTTTTTCTTCTGTTTCTTAGATGGGTTCAACGGGTACAGTCAAATCTAGACTAACCCAAAGGACCAGGATAAAAACACGTTCACCTATCCTTGGGGTACTCATGCTTATAGGGTCCTTCCTTTTGGTCTATTCAATGCCTCTTCCACTTTCCAGAGGGCAATCCTAAGTATTTTTGCCAAGCTAGTCCATGATGCAATGGAAATTTATATGGATGACTTTACACCCTATGGGTGTGATTTCCAGGAGACTCTCTCCAACCTGGGTAATATGCTGAACAAATGCATTGAAATGAACTTATCCCTTGGTCCCAAAAAATGTGAGTTCTTGATGACTGTGGGGAATATTCTAGGTCACTCAATATCCCAGAAAGGACTACAGGTTGACCCAAATAAGATAGCCATCATCCAAAGGGTCCCAACTCCACAAAAATAGAGGGATGTCAGAACTTTTCTAGGTTTCGCTGGATACTATAGGATATTTATAAAATACTTCACCAAGTTAGCTTCTCCTTTATTTGGGTTATTAGCCAAAGACTCTAAATTTTAATGGTAAGAAAACTATCAATAAGCCTTAGACACCCTCAAGGACAACTTGAATACTACACCTATTCTCTGAGGCCCAAATTTGGCTCTTCCTTTCCATATACATGTTGATTCCTTTCATAAAGCCATAGGAGAAACTCTGGGCCAGATAGATGACAAGCTACCTTATGCCATTTACTTCATCAATAAGAATCTGTTAAAATCCAAGCTAAACTACAAAGTGACTGAAAAAGAACTCCTAGTTGTTATGCATTCATTGAATAAATTTAGGCATTACATTACTGGTTACCAAACATTTGTACATACTAACCATGCTGCAACTAAATACTTGATGAATAAACTTGCTGTAAATGCCTATATTATTAGATGGTTACTTTTATTGCAACAGTTTGATTTAACTATTATTGATAAGCCTGGGAAGGAGAATGTGATTGAATATTTTTTTATCTAGATTGACTTTTCCTAAAGGGAAGGAAGGAATGGTTGATGATTAGTTACCATATGAACACTTATTCGCCATTTCAATTCTCTCTCTATGGTTTGCTAACATAGAAAATTACTTGGTGTCTATACAATTTCCACCAAATTTGTCCTCCAAGGAAAAGAGGAAGATCATAAGGAAGAGCGCCCCATTCAATTGGATTGGGGGCAACCTCTTCAAACTAGGCCCATATCAAATTCTGAGAAGATGTTTCAGGGAAGAGGAAGTTTTTTAAATCCTTCTAACCTATGATGATGGGCCTTGTGGAGGTCACTTTGCAGCCAAAAGAACAACATTCAAGGTACTAAAAGTTGGTTATTACTTGCCCAATCTTCACCAAGATGTGAGGAGGTATACTAGTCAATGTGATGGGTGCCAAAGGATGGGGAAACCTACCCCAAGGGATGAACTGCCTCTGGAACCTCAAGTGACTTTCGATCCATTTAACAAATGAGGCATGGATTTCATTGGACCCAATGACTCTCCATCTAGGCAAAAGTAGTACATCATTGTGTGCATTGACTATTTAACCAAGTGGGATGAAGGCAAGGCCATCAAAGTTGTAACATGAGATAAAGTGGTTGAATTCTTAAGGGAAAATGTATTGTATAAGTTTGGTTACCTTAGAGAATTGGTCATTGATCAAGGCAATCAATTTACATCTCACATGATTGAGAATTTTTTAAACCAGCAAAATATCAAGCACAGAACATCCACTCCTTACCACCCATAGGCTAATGGGCAAGTGGAGGTAACCAACAGAGTGCTAGAAGGCATTCTGACCAATGTGATTAGAAGCAATAGAAAGGATTGGGTAGATAGATTAGTTGAGGCCACCTCAGCCTACAATACCACCTAGAAGACCACCACTGGGTTCACTCCTTATAAGCTAGTCTATGAGAAGAAAGCCTTTTTGTCCATTGAATTTGAATACAAAACGTTAAGAATGGAAGCACAATTGGATCTAGATCCCACTAGGGCACAAAAAGAAATATTTCTCCAGCTAAATTGGTGAGATGAATTTAGGATGTAGACCCTCCTGCACACAAAGGCGACTCAAGTTCAAAGGAAAATTTGGCATGACAAGAATATAAAGGAAAAACAGTTTGAAGGAGGTGATTGGGCTTTGTTGCATGATTCCAGGTACAAGGATTTTAAAGGTAAGTTAAGGACTAGATGGTTAGGGCCTTACGTCATATAAAAATGTCATGATAATGGTCTTATATAGGTAAGAACCATTGATGTAGAGGATATCCCTTTACTTGTCAATGGGTATAGATTAAAGATCTACAAGAAGCCCTTTTCAAAGCAAGAATTCATTAATAGCATCAACAATATAGTGATGGTGGTGGAGGAAGTCTCTCCTTCTACCCCACCAAGTCCCTGAAAAAAAGAGAAAAAATAAAGAGAATCGGGTGAAAACCTCCTTGAGGCACCTGATTCCCACTATTGGGTTGAAAACCTCTTGAGGTGGCCCAAGGGTGTTGTAAAACAAAAAAGAGAAGAAAATCAAAATATCTCTAGGTGAAAACCTCTTTTCAGGCACCCAGAGTAGGAAACTCGGATGAAAGCCTCCTTGGCAGTAGACTAGTTATTAAAAAAAAAAAAGGTCAGAAAAGGTAAAAAAAAATGGAAAATTTGTTTTGCAGGTCAACAAGAGGAGGATAAGCACAACATGAGAGGGACAGAACAACCTATAAGATCCATGTTTCAAATCATCCATCTCATTTATTTCATTATTCATCCATTCTTCTATTTATGAACCCCTCCAGCTCAACTTGCACAGGCTATGTGTTGTCTATAGGATTCCCTGTAACCCTACAGGATTCCCTGTAAACCTACAGGAGTTTCCTGTAGGAATTAAAGTGGCCTTGAAAATCCCAATAAAAGTGGTCCTAGAGTAAGGGGATGACAAGCCTGTGTCTGAAAAAAACCATTCACTCCACCACGTCATAGCCATGCCTTCCATCACCATGTCACCCCTGCATCCATCTAATAAATCAATTCAAAAAAATGTAGTTTACAAAGAAAAAAAAACAAATAGAAGAGATAGAGAAGAAGGAAAGAGGGACTATACCTAAAGACCAAAACTCTCACCTACCATTCCCTACAACTCTTCTCCATTCATGTCAGCATCCCTCATGCTCCACAATTGAGAAAAATTATGAAAGTTTAGGGGAGAGGCAGCTTCAGGACATCCAGTAGGTTTCCTGTAGGAACTCTTATAGGAGCCTATCCCACAAAGGAAACTTCACAGATTTGTAGCCATCTTTAGCACAAGGATTCCAAGGTTTAGGAAGCTCCTCTAGAGCTCAGAAATAGCAACAAGATCACCAGCATCACTCTCCAACACTTGCACGTCAAAAGAGGAAAATACAAAGAAGCATATGGAGAAAAAACATAACATAGAGACATCACTCTCCAGCATGCACCATCATCAAAGCGTCTTACCCACACTTATGCCATCTTACTCATGATCTCTCGTTAGTACAATATGATCAAACTGTAGGTTTATCTGAGATTTGGTTTATAAGAAAAGATGGCCAGTTAACTTGGCCACCTTCAACTAGTCGACGAGGAGAAAACAGTTAGACCACTCCACACGTGGCAAAAGTCAAATTGGAAGAAACAAGGAATAAGGCAAAACATAGTTAAGTTATAGAATAAGAAGTGGGGGATGATTACGAGGGAAGGTGAAATGATGAACTAATAGTGGGACCAACGGTTCAAAAGGAGGTGCTCATACTTAGATGGCCAACACACCACCCCACACGATCATCCGTATATGTAAATAAAACACTGATTCCCATACAAAGAGAGCATTAGCAATCTGGATAATTCATTGAAAAAGAGGTTTCTCTTAACCTTCTTGAAGTAGCACCTACAGGAGATAGTTAGCATTTACAACGCAAGAGATCTATAGGAACCTACACAAAAACCTATAGGATTATCAGTGGGCACTAAGGGAGGAGAAATCAAATGTTTCCTCACTAGAACATAGCAAAGTGAGGTAGGAGCTATAACTTCCATGTTTTCCAGTCGAAAGAAGAAAAATCCTCAATTTTATTTAGGAAATTGCAGTAAAGGAGAACTGTATTGAAAAGTTAACATTCAAACCTCTCTCCATACAAGCCTCCACAATTACTAGGGAAAGATGAGAGGAGGTTTTAACAAGAGAGAACCCACAAACACAGTAAGGATCCACCAACATCCTCCTATAGTAAAAATTTTCACAAGGCACCAATGGATGGGATTCTTTGAGAGGATGAGAGGATACGATGATGAGGTGGCCAGAGCATTTTCTCTCTCACTCATACCCCTCATTAGGACCCATGCCACTGTTGTGGTGAAAGACCTATCAGTAGTAATTACCCCTGAAGTTATAAGTAGAATCACTACACTCCCTTTAGGATTACCATGGAGAAAAGAATACAAGGGTAACAACACCCTTGCAAATAAGAGATTACTTTTGGAAGGGGAGGAGCCAGTGGAGGACAAAAATGGGGTTAGAAGGGAAAGAATTCCATACCCTTGGAATGAAGTTAGTTACCACCTCATTAAATACATAGCATGTGAAGGGAGATACTGTGTGGTGTATGGATACCACTTCATACTCCTCCAAGAACTAAGATTTGGAGAAAACACACATCCTCAAAATAGATTGAGTATACCTTATTTTCTTATTCAATCAATGAAAGACATGAGCATCAAAGTGCAGGAGGGAAAAAAATCAACAACTAGCCCATCATGGGTTGATCAAACTCATCCTAGAAGATTCTCTACAAAACCTAAGACTCCCTATTACATGGAAAACCTTCAGAGACATGCAGGCAGGAGGAGAAATTCAAGCTCTTGAATACAAAAAAAATCCTAACTACTAGTGAGAGGGAAGAAGAAAAAGAACAGGAAAATGAAGAAGAAATAGAGGAGGAAAAAGAGGAAGAAATAGAGGAGGAAAAAGAGGAAGAAAAATCGGAGGAGAATGAAGAACAGATAGAAGAAGGAACAAAAGATGAGACAAATGAGTAGAGTGAGGAAATAGAGGAAGAAGAAGAAGAGGAAGACAATAATGAGAAGGACTATGGAAAAGAGGAAATAGAACATAAGGAATAATAGAGGTCTACAATTCAAGACAAAGAAGGGTAAGAATCACCAAGGGTATCTCTAGAACCCACTAAGAAAGAGGCATCAACTGCTCTTACTACCCTAAGTACACATATAAAGTCAAAAGGGAAGAGGCAAATACAAACCCCACTATACTTTAGGACAAGAAAGAGCACTAGTATTATGCAATGGAGACCTCAAACCCACACAAAAACTCTAATTGTCATTAAATATTCACCAAAGGAGAAATAAAAGGCAACTCCTCTAGAGAAAAATCAAGGAGAAGGATCACTAGAACAAGCCTCTCCCAAATATCTCATCACTTATGTTAGGAGGCCTTTCACAAGGTCAACCTCATCAAAGGGAAAAGGTCTCCTACAGGAGACACAGATAGACCTATAGGAAGTAGAGGCCATCCTACAGGAAACTATGTTAAACCTATGGGAAACACAAAAAAGGGACCAAGAAGGTATCAATCAGCAAGAAACAAAGAAACAAGACCCAGGACTATGAGAACCTAGTCCACAGCCCAACCTCAACTCCTACTATAGGTTCATAGAAGGAGCTAGGGTAATCCCACAGAAGTTTGCCATCCCCTTATTCTTTGAACTTGAAAAAGAGAGGGCAAGGACACACAGGTGGATGTAAATTTCCAAATCAAAAGGAGTGGAGGATGTAGGCCACATGGAGGAGAAATTGAAGGAGATGGGCAGAGAACTGAGCAACATAAGGGATAGAGAGATAATGATTAAATCTCATTTATAAGCATAGAACACGTGGCTAAGGCGATAACTACAAGAAAGGGAAAGATAGTTGGCAACTATGGCCAGTTTACCCTTGGAGGAAATCTAGTGTAGGATGCCAACAAAGTATTATGCCTTGTATCTCATGGAAAAATGGCTACAATTCCAAATCAAGACTTTAGCATAGAGAGGAACTATGCCCTTCAAATACTATAGAAAATACATTGATATCTATGATAAAAGCACCTTGGAAGATAGAGAAAAAATATTTGAGTTTTACCTACAGAACCTGGCCTTGAAAGATTTGAATGTGTGGGACCCAAATTCAAAACTAGGAGACTTGCAATTGGTGGCCTTAGCATCATGGATGAATCATGAGGAGGCAAGAGCTACAGATGAAAAAGATAATGGAAAGAGAATAAATAGAACCCCTTATGATCAGAGCTGAACAATCTAACACAATGGTTGTCATTAGCACCCACAACCTCATTGGAAATGATCCTAGGCTTGCACTTAGGTACCTTGATGCACAAGAACAAGCAGTCACAAACTTTGAATACATTTTCAGTGTGCTAGGAGATAATGAATGTGGAGGAACCTGTAGACTACTGCGAAAAGGAAATACTGGAACAAAAGCGGCAGGGTGCGCAAATAGGGGCGTTGTGTGCAACAATTGCACAAGGGTGGAGTACACATCTAAAGACTAGGAGGAACTAGTGCAAATGTAGAAGGTAGGAACCCTTATGGTTTGGAGAACAAAGTGGGTTGAGCATCCATTGGTAGCGTAGGATGTAGGTGTATGTTGTGTAATTGCCTAACCAACTAAGAATCAAAAATCATAATTTGCCACAGCGATGCATTACGCCAGTTGTTCATAACAAGGCCATCAAAAAAATAAGTAGGAGAATGAACAATATACATGTAGCAAGGGTTTGATGGGAATGTAGGACTGTAAGTAAAAATAGGAGTGCAAAGGTGATCATATTATTGACCAGCAAGACAGCGGAATATCCCCAGATTGCAACGCCCACAGGATGCAAAAACCGGGGTAAAGGAATTCGGCAGTTACAAGAAGCCATTTAGCATAAGAACTTGAAAATCCAAAAACTCAATGAAGAATGGGCACAGTTGAGGAGGAAGAGCATGATACTGGATGAAGAAATCAACAAACTGGACACTAGAATCACACAAGAAGACCATGCAAAACTAAGGGGACCAGGCCTCACCAGCCCTACGGCAGCATTAGAACAAGCTGCAACCTTGCTATCATGGCTGCGATAGCACCGTGCTGAACAAAAGAGTGAAGAACACGATGTGCTAATGAATACAAAGACACTCGAAGGGTGCCCGTAGCCTAGGCTAGCAAGGAAGTCAAAGTCTCGCACGTGGGGTGCGACCACCTGACTAGTTGTGGAAAGCATAGTCTCAACACTCCAAGTAGTTGAAAGGAGGCATGGGACTATAAACAAGTATGCTGGAGAGCTGTGCAAACAGGGGATTACGCGCAGGACCAGTCGGTTGTCTAGGTCGCAGTCGTGCATGAAAGGCTATGCTGTCGCGTGGGAATGCTGGGAGGTGACCATTTCCATCACTGCTCATGACAAGATGTCTGATTTACGATAGAGAGGAGTGGGCGATGGGTCATTAAGACAAGAATTCTAAGCTAGATATGAAAAGATCTGCCACCAAGAAGATATTAATGGCTCAAAAGTGGAGGGAAGGGTCGAATTCAAATTCACACATTCCTATAAAAACCATTGGGGTAACCCCACAACAAACCTTGGCCTCCATGCACACAGCAAAAGTGGAATGAACAGCTCACTGAGGAAGTACGAGTGTCCCAGAAGGCATTGCAAGCTTCCATAAACAAGGTGAAAACAGGAGGGGCTACTACAATAGAGGATGAAAGTGGCCCGAATGTAACCATAGAGCCAGAAGTGGATATAGTGACGGAAGGTGTGGCGCCAATCACCACTTGTTCACCCTTAAAATGACCGCGTGCTACAAAACGGTCAAGATCATAGAAGAAGAGTAAGGCGTCCAAGTTGGACGGAGAACTTATCACATTGATTGAGGGTGACCTATGTGACATCGAGGACACAGTTCGCGAAGTAACCAGGGAGGTGCTCGACGAGGCCATGACAGAGCAGCAGATTGTGTTGGGGGTTCTAAAGGTGCAACTGTAGGAATTCAAAGCACGGGAACCACAACAAGGAGTATTCACTACTCATGGAGCTACAGGTATGTCAACAATTAAGCAACTGCTGTAGGCCAAAATGGCTAGTACTATCACACTCCTGATAGGAGCATTGACAGTAAATGATGCGATGAACAGAGCTATGGTAGGCTGGCTTACGGGATTTGGGTTAAATTTGGCTGCCCTCCCATGAGAAATCTTATACTAGCTACAAGATGGCACAATGACGTAGCTTCGCACTAGGGAAGGACATGCAGTACAGATACTCTGCGAGAAACAAATAAACATCGAATAGTTGAGCCTCCAACATGATGAAGCAGTAGCCCAAAATCGGCAGTGGGAGAAAATTGTAGAGGAAGCGTGTTGTCGTGTCCTTGAGCTCGAGATTGCAGTAGATTTACCTGTAGGCATATAGATCCACAAGTTGGCCAGTGGGTTCCGCAAAGCGAAGGAAGAAGCAGCAAGGATCCAGTTGGACCTCAACTTGCAAATCGCAGAATTGAAACTGAAATCGCAGCCCTCTACACCACCGGACGTTAGAGAGCAGTGGAAAGGCACCATTCAATCTAGGCGGGAAGCAATAGCTCGAGCCATGCAGGAGTGCACCGGCTTGTTGGATCAATCACTTACCATTATCACTTCACTATAGGAAGACCCCACCTTACAGCAGGTGGAGACAGAGACCTGGGAGTTGCAACAAGCCTATGATAATGTTAAGGGGACCACGCAGACGGTTGCTATTACACAGCGATTGGCTAAGATGAGGGAGCCCCGGGTTCTCAAGGCACAAGTTGATGCCGCTCGGCAGAAGGAAGCAGTGCTTAAAGAACGCATCTAGCCTTGGCTTGATGAGGCATTCACAATCCACCAACATCAAGGGAAAGTTAGCACACATGCATGTAGTATATGAACCTAGACAAGCAACTGAAACTGATACTAATGCATCAATGGCTGGCATACAATGGGTACAATAGACAGTAGAAGAATTTGTTGCGAGCGTAAGCAAAGCGCAGAAGTTGTTGGATGACCTCCATGCGAAGATTTTCGTATCAGCTGAGTGACTTGAGACGAGTCACAATGATTGTGTTGGGGGCTTGTTGGGCAGTAGATCCCCTGTGTAATGGTTTTGGGGCTTAAAGTCCACAGTTTTGGGTAAAAGTATGGTAAAGGTTCTGCGAAGTGCAAGAAGCACGAATTGTAATGATTCAAGTCAAAGGGTTGTCTGCCTGAGAATAATGTAAGATAATAGAAAGTGAGTTGGCCTGCCCATGGTCCACGGACCATGGGAATGTATAAATAGAGCAGCGCGCTAAGGTTAGAAGTCGGTTTTGTGGTTTTGGATCTTGAATGTTATGGGTTTATGAAGGTAATATTCTCTCTACGTCTGTAAGTCTGAGCCTTGGGTCGTAGTAGGAGATAGAGGCTCCATAGCTGTGTGTTCGGAGGCTTGGTATAGTCCGCAGCTATGTGCGCGGACCCTTGCAGCGGTGTGCGCAAAGCAAGAAGTGGATTGGACTGAAACCAAGACATTAATAAAGATAAGTTGGTTCTGAAATATTGCGGATATGTTTATATTTTGGGTTATGCATCTATTATGATCTATGATTTTATGCCTGTCTTTAAGAATTATGATGGCGTGCACTGGTTATTACTGTTGAATGCTTGCATAAGACCTTAATAATTAGATCAGATCTATAATAAACACATTAATTAATAAGAATATAGGAAGTGTCTCATCGTCAAGCTACGCGAAGTCCAGATAGTTGTGCAGAATAGTGCAAGCACACATAAAGGTTTGCGACCCTTCCAGTCCTCGTCAAGACATCCCTAGGGTGCGGAACCCTGGTTCCAGCACCATCCCCTACTACCTCAGGTGAGACTTCAGTCCGTGCTCTGCGGATTTTTTTCGAAAGAGCCGGTAGTGTGGGATTTGTTTTGCTAAAACACTTTCGAACCTGGGTCAGGCCCCAACAAGCCAACACACCATCAACAAGTCAAATAAGAACACCACAAACATATGCTTTCCACTCAACCAAAATAGTGGCCATAATGCAACCATCAAATCTACATAATATAATCATTCAATAACATAAACTTATCTCACATCATCCATAACATCAAATCCTCACTCCAAAGTATAAATTCTACATATTGCAATCAATAGCATAAGACATAATGGCTATATGCCAAATGCACCAACAACACCTACAAAAAAAAAATGTGAGAGTCACAAACTTCGAGCTATACCAAGCTCTCCATCTCTAACAATAAACTATGCTACAATTCTCCGCATCATTGATCTATAATCTAAAGTTTTGCATCAAGACTTTTCTTTAGCAATTTGATTTTCTCAATCTCTAGTCATTTTGACTCATACATTGAAGCAATCCTTCTTGCAACTTGGTATGAAACATTCCTCTTTTATGCAACCTTCTCTCACTCACTCAATCAATAAACCAACCATCACATAACTCCAAAGTGAAAAATATAAAACATACAGGGTGAATTTCACTTTTGGATTGGGATCAAGAGTGCACAAAGTTGAAAAACTCAAGCCATTATCACCACTACTTGTGAACTTAAGGTGTTCACATCATTGGAGAACTTTTTCAAACCATTCCCAACCTTTTCCAATTAACATATAATCTTCCATTAATTCCCATGTCGAAATACATCTTATGTGTGCAAGTAATCCAGAGGAAAAACCCTTCAAAATAGAGTACCACTGCATGTGCTTTACTAAACTATGTTATAACTCTCTTATCCAATCCATTGCTAGCATTAGTAATACTATATGGCTCATTGCTAGCCTGCTTTACCCCTCATCAGGTCTCCTTCCACAAGGTCTTTGCCAACCAAACTTCAAGAGGATGTCTAGGACATCTTGGTCTTCTCCCACAAGAAATTTCTCATCATGACACTAAGCATAAGTCCCTCGAAAAGGGAATCAAACTCATAAACCTCATCTCCTACAACATATGACCTCCATCTAGTAATGGAACTCTTCCAGAGTTTATCCAACATCTCTAGCATTTGTACGACAACCTACACAAGATGCAACTCCTATGAACAACCTTGAATCATATATCCATCATCTCCTATCATCTTAAGGCTGCAACAAGTCATCCTCCAATTCTTGCACTAGGTGTGCATCATGTACTAGGTCATGAACATGAACAATACAATTAATAATACATGATCAACCATCAACCATACCAATGCCATCATCTGGAAATCATGAGTTTGACATCATAAGGTTGACATTAATGTGAACATATGATAGCTTCCATATGAAACCAATGCGAACATTAGCTAGTTGCAACCAGGAACACCACAATGCCAACATCAGATAGAACTCCTCAAAAAATCCTCCATATCTTCTACTACAAATGACATCTTTGAATGTAATAGATATCCCTTGCACCTCTTCATCCATCTCACTATGAATATCACTAACGTCATCAATCATACTCATCATTTGATCTTTCCAAGAAGTAAATATATATGTTGGGTCCCCATTATACTAGTGATTACCCCATTACTATTGTAGTTGTACCCGTTATTAATATTGTTGTGCCCCTATTGTCCCCATATTTTTATTACTGTGCCCCATAGAATCCCTCTATTGTTATTTTTGTGGCTTTATATTATTATTGTTAGGTCGGTTGGGTTATATGGTGACTCCTTAGACTCCTATATATAGAAAGGAGGTTTTATCATTTGAATCATCCAAGAATTGTTCATTTATGTACTGCAAAGGAGGTTTCCCCCTCAAAGAGGCTGAATTCTAAGGCGTTGATCTATCTTTTCTATCTTTTCTTGAGCTGGTTTCATAACATTTGGTATCAAAGCTTTGGATTCTAGGGTTTCGCTGCTCCAAACAGGTCATCGTGGCATTTTCGCTATAACTTTTTTTCTGCGACATTTCATAAGCTAAAAAAAAAAACCCATTTGAGAAGACATCGCACTGAATCTCAGGTCTGAATTTCAGAGCTTTTCGCGCTATATTTTCGAAGATATGAACTGAGGAAGTGGGTCCTTTGGCAGAATCCTAAATTACATTCAAAACAGGTGACCTGGGGAAAATCGTCATAACTTTCTCTCTAAGCATCAGATTGAAATTTTGTAAGAAGGTACAGAAAGAGGACGGACTATAGTTTCTTGTATAAAGTTTTCAAAGCCAAAGGTCAAAAAAGGGACACGTGGCACGTCGTACAAGTTCGCTCTACTGAATTAGTCTATAATCAGGTCATTGTGGGAGATTTCACATAACTCTTCATTGGAGAATCCAATTAGGGTCAGACTGGTGGCATTGGAAAGAGGACACAGAGGGCTACCACAGGTCGCAATTTCAAAACTGGATGATCCGAAATTACAAAGATACATTAGAGACAATATCGAGCTCCTACAAAGTGAAAAAATGTATGTATATTTTTTTAAATGTTTGCTTAAGCTTGGTTTGAAAAATTATTTTGAAGGAATTCAAAGGGCATAGTGAAGCATTATTATCAGTAATTGGTGCCCTGAAGAAATAAAATGGAAACACCTAGTAGGCGACCTGAAAGCTCTAGCATGACTCATGAAGAAGAGGAAGAAATGCAACATGATATATCAAAATTCCGAGACCAAGTGCAACAAGTGTCACTTGCACAAAAGGAACAGAATCTAAGATGGATTGTTTAAAGAAAGGTGTAGAAGCTAAGATGAATGACGTGGAAGCTAAGATGGATGATTTGAAGATAGATTTGAAGACAAACATGGAAGAATTGAAATAAAATATGAATAAGTTGCTACAAGAAAGGGTCACTAAGGGTGAAAGGGTAGTAAAGGAAACTCATGATGAGAATAAAAGAAATGTTAATCATGATTCCATAGACTCTAATGTTGGATAGAGGACCCACCATATTCCAAAAATCGATATGAGGAAGTTTGATGGCAAGGATCCCGCAACATGGATATTACAGATGGAGCAATTTTTTGATCTCAATAATGTGCAAAACACACAAAAAGTACGTATGGCAACTTTATATTTGGAACCAAATCTGTTTGTATGGTATCAATGGCTTTTCTCTCATAAACAATTTATCACTTGGGAAATTTTTACGGAAGAATTGATAGCACATTATGAGGATACAAAAAGCAACACTTTTTTAAGCCAACTGATAAGTCTCAAACAAAAGGGTTCAATAATGGAGCACATTGTGGAGTTCCAAAAATTGAACATAAGGGTAAAAGATATTCCAGAGGAGCATAGGATTGATGTGTTCATAGGGTCTTTAAAGGATAATATCCAACATCATGTTCGCCTTTGGGAACCTGATTCATTAGAGAAGGCATTCAGATTAGAAAGAAAAATGGAAAGAAAAATTATGGCAACTAGGAAGCATACCACTCAGATCTATAAAGACGGAAGTGGTGTTGTCGCTAGTCTTCCACAACCTATAAGGTTGACACCACAACAATTGGAAGAAAAAAGAGCAAAAGGGCTTTGTTACAGTTGTGATAGCAAATACACTAAAGGTCATAAGTGTGCTGAGAAGAAATTATTCTACATAGATTGTGAAGAGGAAGAAGAAAAGGAGCAAGAAAGGTCAAAAGAAGAGGATATACTCCAGGAACAAAGCCTAGATGAAGAACAAATGAATCCGACCATATCTGTAATGCATTGGCTGGAATTACCACTCCTCAAACCATCAAGATAGAAGGACAAATCAAAGAAAGAAAAAAGGTAATAGTGTTGATTTGATTCAGTGAAGTACTTCACAATTTTATTCCAATTTTAAGGTAGCAAAAGAATTGAATTGCTTCTTATATCCAACCCCAGAGTGTCAAGTGATGATTGCAAATGGAGGAACAATAAATTGCTTTGGAAAGTGCCATAATATCAAGCTATCCATGGGAGAAAATGTATTGACTAGCCCAATGCTTTCCATTCCAATGGGAGGTGCTGATGTTGTACTAGGAGTCCAATGGCTACAATCCTTGGGTACAATAGCTTTTATTTTCAAGAACTTTTCATGAAATTTTCTGTGGAAGGAAAGGAAGTTGAATTAAGGGGTATTACAGGGAAACCGAGAAAGATAATCAGCTCTAACGGTATGACAAAGCTTCTAAAAAAGCAACAAAGAGGTGTAATTGCATAATTATGTTCGCTAGATGTTTCCACATCGGAATCATCTATTTCTCCAGATCTCCAAAAAGTCTTGGACAATCATTCCAAGGTATTTGAGACTCCCAAAAGGTCTCCCACCTATTCGTGCTCATGATCATGATATTCATTTGATTCCAAGAAGTGTTCCTCCAAACATCAGGCCGTACAGATATCCCTATGCCCAAAAGAGTGAAATTGA